>VONZ01003637.1:0-18649 GCA_012976165.1 Labeo catla | reverse complement strand
TTTTGAATGAAACAAACATTAAATTGTAAAAAAGAAAAAGATCTGTTTGTTTATATTAATACATGCATATATAAATATAAATAGCAAAGTTTTCTTATATATTAAAAATAATAAAATACACAATTAATAACTAATTATGATAACAGTGTCTTTTAGTATACACACACATATATATACAAACATATATAGATATAAATATACATATATAGATTCTTATGAAAGAAAAACGTTTACTTATCTTATAATATATTAACATAATAAAATACATAATATATAATATTATATATTTATATATATAATATTTATTATATATATATATATATATATATATATATTTATTATTTATTTTACACACACATATGTAAGTAGTTTTCTTATTAATATTATAAATATATAACAAAATAATACACATTATATAATACATACACACTATCTGTACAATCTATCTATGTCTATCTATACAAGAAAAACATGCATATTCAAATAGATTATTATAAAAGAAAAACATTTATAACGTTTTCTTATAATATATATTAAAAATAATAAAATAAATACAAAAAATTAACACAATAAATAATTAAATTAATTATGATAACAATACATTTTTTAATATACACACGTGTGTGTAGTACAAAAAATATAATATATTATAATATATAAAATATAATATATAGAATATATATTAAATTATAATATATAATACAATATATATGTATATTCTTATAAAAGAAAAATCTTACTTTTCATTAAATTGATATAAAAATAATTACAAAAATAAAAAAAATAATAACAATATTATTATATATTTGTTTATCTATTTTTACAATAGTAGTATTAAAGGACACCTAAATTAAACTCCATTAAATTCAAATTGATTAAATTAATAAGTTAAATTAAGGTTATTGTAAAGACATTTGAAATTGGTTTTGTTTGCATTTACTTGTTTACAAGGACTTGGAATTAAACGCAGTGCTGAAATTCATCTCTATATGGCTTTAAGAGAAACCCCATCTCTCCCTTTCAGCTCAGCTCTGGTGGCACCTATTCATGTACCCTGATTTTCTTGGACAAAATCAATACCTCCATTTCCAAGAAACTTCCCTCATATCCTCTAAATAATCCAACCACTCGTCCTAACTTAAATAAACCATAGCAATCAATAAGGCAACTTCAGCCAAGACGCTGCATCGGCCTGTCTTTAATGAGCTCCACTCTCTGTGTGTACACAGCCCTATTTCCTCGGCACCTCATGCAACTGTCTGCACACATATTATCGGCACGCTTTGCTCCCCATCGTTATTTTCGTCCTTGTCTCTGTTTGCCACGACCCACCTCATCGCCTGACCCCTCTGCTGTCTGTCGCATAGCGAAAGCTCTCTTCACCTTAGGCCAATTAGTGTCAACTAGACACCAACAACATCAGTGACCTCTGGCTAGATAATTAAAACTAAATGGAAAGTGCATCTTGACAAAAAACGCCACTTCCGGTGACTACGCCGAGACCTTTTGCCGTCTCCTTCAGTGGCTATTAATACTGTGCACACCACGACACTTCACAGTGTATTGATGTCAGCATCCAATACTAGTTTTGCACAAGTACTAGTGATCTAAAGAAAATAAACTAGAGTAGATGCCTTTACATTATGTTGACAGCTTCAAAGATACACTGTGATGGTTAATAATTGTGGTGGACTTTATCTGTAGCAGCACGTAATGCAAATTTATACTAAATGCATAAAACTGACGTATTTTACAGTTATTTTCTGCAACTATATATAAAAAATAGCAGGATATAAAACAGTTTTACCATTCACGAATGCCCTGTGAACTGTAAATTGAACATGCTCAGTCAATTAGCGGTTTAACTTTGTGCTTTATTCACGTTACCAAAGCGTTGTTTAATGGCACTACAAAAGCATGAACAGTAGAGGGCGCTAGCATGTATGTTAATGGCACGGTTCCTTAGCGATACCAATTACCATTTATTTATTATAAGAGAAATGTCTAAATCGTTTTTAAATGTTAACTAACTTTAGGTGAGACGTATGTTGACTGCATAATCTGTGACAAAACAGTCCTTTAAAAAAAGGTCGTAGTTCAGATTGTGACTTGCACATATGCTTAGGTAAATAACGTTCTCCTCTATCATTAGTGATTAAGAAGAACATTAAGAAGATCATTTGTCTCAGTTTAAGTAGATCTATGGATAGTCATATATTTTGACCTGTGGATTGTCCAGTCAGTGGCATACTATGTTACAACATGCTAAAAATACTGAATGCCCTTTCTTTGAATAGCCTACAATGTCCATAATAATAATTAGCATTTACTCATTTTAATCGCCACTCTCTTAGCTTCTCATACAGACATTTCTCTTAAAAAAAAGAAATAAAAAAATGTAAAATATCAAACCTCTAGTCCAGCTTATAGCTCATTCTATAACTGAAGGTACATTGCACAAGGAGTATTAAAAGCTGCATTCTAATTATAAAAAATATAACGAAACCCAGATCATTTACATGTGAACATCTCTCTCTAATTTTCTGAAGTATTTAGATTTTAGAACTAAATGTAATGAAACCTGTAATTTAAGATACATCAATGCAATTTTAATAAAACTGAAACATAAAGTGCACAGAATAATGTTTTCCTTTATGTTATCATTAGACATGGAATGTACCCTAAATTGTAAAATGACTTTTATACTTATGCATTTAATTGACATTTTATCAACTTAGAGTGCATGTACTATATGTATATGGGCCATTCTACAGAATTGGTCCAAACTGCTGTCCCACAGCCAAATCATTAAAACATTTAAGTATTCAAATTAGATGTTTACTAAGATCCTTTTATTTTCTATTGAAACTCACAATAATATTTAAAATATCAGTAAGTTTAATATATATAAAATCATCATTTAGTGGGTACTTGCAATTGAGAGGTTGCTGTCCCAAACCCTAACCCCTAAATCTCAATATATATATATATATATATATATATTCTTTGTAAATTATGATATTAAAAATGTAAATAAATAAATAAAAAAGTCCCACATTTTCAGGTCTCTACCAAAACAGTGCATGTTTTTGTTAATTGGCTGAGACTGATTTTAACTACGCTATAAAATTGTCACTTTCAAAACAGTCACTACCGAATCATGGTGGAGTTTCAGCAGTGACATCTTTGTTTTTGTGTGTGTTATTCAATAAATTTTTCACTACTGAAACATTCACAACCAAAACATGTCATCATTGTTTCAGTAGTGACAAAAGGGAACACATAATCCTTTATTTTGAGGAAATAAACAATTTTAATACAGTTATGCAAATTTGTAGTGTTTTAGTATGCAAGTTAAAATTCTTCTGTCACTACCGTAAATGGGCAGTCACTACTGAAACATGGAATGTTTTGTCAAAAATAAAGTATACTGAATTATCAACTATGTTATGATAGGTTTTGGTTCAGTGTATATTTAAACTATATGAATCCTTAACTTTGAAATCAGTATGATCAACTTTTTGCCTTTAACAAAGAAAAATTGGATTCAAATTACAACAAATCTCATAAATTACACTTGAAATATTGTTAAAAATGTAAATGTAATAATATATATATATATATATATACACACACACAATGTAGATACGCAAAATCTTATAGGTCAATATCACCCTTCTTATTAAATTATTTATTACTGTGATTCATTAGTGACAAATTTAGGGAGAGGACAAATATTACAAAACAATACAATATGAGAATTAACTGCACAATTACTAGACGTGTACCTCGGATATTATACAATTTGCATACATACAAATTGTTTTGAAAAAGACATTTTTTTTCCCAGTGTTTCCAGCTCTGACTTTGAATGGCCCATATATTTATCTGTTCCCTGAATTGAACTCATGGCCTTAGTAGTGCTATGCTCCACAAGTTATGTTATATAACATTCACGTTAACTTAAATATCTGTTACGTGATGTAGCTATTTTAGTTCCGCTTCCAAAATTCAAAATAGCTGGCCTGTTTGCAAATGAAGAGCACACAGAGAAGTGGTATGTCCTGTCCCGCTCCCCTCAGTGCAGATGATATATTATAGGTAGTGTGACTATTCTAATAAACACGGTTGGGGTAATTAAGGCATGGAGAGGCAGCAGACAGTGGTGGTCTAGGGACAACACGAAACGATAAATCACAACTCCTGGTTCCGCCTTCTCGAGCGTGGCCGATCACACTCACCGAGAAAGCAATTCTGCCAACCTGGGTTTGCACATTTGTCTTCATCAGCCTCTGGTTGTTTAGGGGCCGGTCTGAATTTGCTGGTTCCCATGGTAATCAAACAAGCCAGAGATATCAAATGTGTCCATTTTAATGTCAGCAATGGCATAACATTTAGGGCCAGCCTGGAAGCTAACTGCATGTTTTATTACAGAGCCCAGAGTGTACTGGATTAAACCATGAATTTAAGGCTGAATGAGAAATAGACTTTGTTGCGAGTGCACAACTAAACAGTAAGATCAATAAGCAAGCACACCTTGTGTTTGAAAAAGGATTTGTGTAATGTGTGATGTTATACTTCAATCTTATAAAGTGAACACACTTTTTGACAATGGGGTATGTAGTCACACCATGTACACATGGTGTATAGTCACACATGTATAGTCACACTATATATCTGCTACACTGTAATAAAGCAATAAGCCCCAAGAAGCCTTGGTTTACAGTGAATTTATAACAGCTAAGGGGCGATGTTACACTTTACGGACTTTATTGCTTTTATAAAACGGTTATTCCATATACATAGTAAGGTTTCACAAAATAAAACAGAGCAAATAAAATACAATGATATAAATCAGTGTTTCCCAACCCTGTTCCTGGAGGCACACCAACACTACACATTTTCCAACTTTTCCTGATCAAACACACCGGAATCAACTCATCATCTCGTTAGTAGAGACTCGAGGACCAGAAATATATTGGTCAGATAAGGGAGACATCCAAAATGTGCCTCCAGGAACAGGGTTGGGAAACACTGATATAAATAAAAACAGTATTCTTCTACCAAACAATGTAGTTCCTCAGGCAAAGAAGTAAACAAAGGTGTAAGTTTGTAGAGTCATTTACAACAGCTTAGAATGTGGCTCAACCAATCAGAATCAAGGAGCGGAACTGTCCGTTTTGAAATTGTAAACAAAATTTCACATTTAATTTGATGTGCTACTTGCAATTTCTTTATAATTATTTGTGAAATTTGATTGAAATTTGAATGACTGAAAGTTGAAAATTGTTTTTTTTAGATTTGTAAAAATATAAAATACTAAAATAAAATAAAACACCAAGAACGATAACTATATTTTAAAAAAAAAAATGAATTTTTCCTCAGAAACTGCTATTAAATTTCACAAATAATTACAAAGAATCGGAAAGTAAGGATTGAATTAAGATCGAAATTTTGAAGGAGAACGATTTAAATAGTATTTTCTTGTGAAACACACTCCAATAATCACTGTTTTTCACAACTCTGAAACAATATTTTTTTTTAGTGTATAATGATAAAAAAGTTTTAATAATCCTTCTAATTCTAAGTACTGATTCTACAAGTACTGTGAAGTTTACATCACAACTGTTTTTATATTAAACATGATGTGTTATTTGCCATTTTGTAATTATTTGTGTACTAATTTATACAAATATTTTTAAAAATATAAAACACTAAAATAAAAATGGGTCTCAGAAAATAAATAAATAAATAAATAAATCCTGCTTTGAATTATAGTGTCACAGCAAGAAAGGTAAATAAATTGGGAAAAAAATGTAAATTTTCACAAATATTTACAGAATTGGAAATTAAACTTGAAATTTTGAAGCAGAAAGACTGAAATAGTATTTTATGTAAAACACTCTGATAATCACAGATTTTGTTACAACTCTGAAACTAGTTACTAATGTTTTACACTAATTTAAATATAATAATTAAAATAATAATAAAATACTTTTTAAAATAAAGAATACTGAAATAAAAACGTTTCACAAAATAAATAAATAAATATAGTGCTTTGAATTAGTGTTCACACCAAGAAAGATAAATACAATGAAACAGAAAATGTAAATAATTTTTACTCAGAAATTGCTAATAAATTTGACAAATAATTGCAAAGAATCCGAATTAAACTTGAAATTGTAAAGCAAAAAGACTGAAAAAGTATTTTCTTGTAAAACGTACTCTAATAATCTGGTTTTTTACTCTAAAACTAGTTTCTTAGTGAAAATTGTTTCACTACTAAATTGTTTAGTGTATTTATTTTACACTCATTTAAATATAATAATTAAAATAATAATAAAATACTTTTTAACAATATAAAATACTGAAACAAAAAAGTGCTTCACAAAATAAATAAAAATAGTGGTTTGAAGTATAGTGTTCACACCAAGAAAGATAAATACATTGGAAAAAAATAAATTGAAATTGCTATTAATTTTCACAAAGAATATATTATATTAATTATATATGTTATATATAAATTATAACCACATGCTTCCGATGTGTCACCTGCTGCTTTAAATCTTTTAAAGTTATAGTTATTATTAGAGTTATTGTTCTTGGTGTGTACCCCTTAAAAAATTAACCATGGTTTTACTACATATAATACCAAAAGACTGTGGTTATAGTTAAATAGTTTAACCATGGTATTTGTAGTAAAATTCTCAAAAAAAGCCGTGGTTACTACATTTTTACTATAAAAACGGTAAGAGATGAGCCTTTACACCTCAATAAATTTAGAGTTTTGCTGTCCTTACAAACAGAAGGCCATTTTAGCCAAAAACAAACTATATTCATAACGTTAAACAAAGGATAAGGACTCGTCAGGTCAGGTGTCTGTCTCTTGTCCCAATGCCTTAGGACTCGGATTTGGACAGATGCCATTCAAGCACACCTGAGCCCTACGTGAGAGTGAGGAGAGACAACAAAACAGAGGTGTGTAAGGTGTCAGGAGAAAAGTAGGGCTGAACTCCACCGGACTGAGAGAGGAGGCTATGGAGCATTCTGCCTCTGAGGGACAGACAGGCAACAGCAACCGCTGGAGCAGGAGATTCAGCCAGACAGAACACAAAACCCAGGAGCAGCCATGACACATGATGGACACTAAGAGGCAGAGAGAGCTTGTTTTTTTTTTTCACTCCACCCAAACGCATTAACTATTCTGATCTTGTGCTGGAGGATCTTAAAGCAAAGGACAGAAGCCATTCCATAAGCTCCAGTGATGTTGGAGCTGCAGAACTGTGTCTGAATAAAGCCAGGCTTCTCCAGTCTGAAAATAAAGCGGAACAACAGTTCTGCAAGTAATAAATCCATTTTCGTCAATAGAGAAATGTGTTTTTTTAACAATAATATATAAACCTTTAAAGCTCTAAAGCTATATATGGGCGTTTCCTCCGAGGACGCAAGGAAGGCATCGCCAATATTACAAAATATAACATAATGAGGCTTATAAATCACTCGTTTTTTTTTTTTTACAGTAAAACTGCCCAACAGCGCCACCCGCAGGGAAAGTTAGCGGAAGAACCGTTCGCGTACTGAGGAGGCGTCTGTCGCGATATGATTGGACATGTGTTTCGTGCATTCTGCGTTCGCAAATCAGTCTGAATGAACAATGTAATGGCGTTAATGGGAAGACTAATTTAAAAGAAGTAAACAATTCCGCGCACTTAGATATAACCACTTTGTTACGTCAAAATAAGACTTAAAATGACCTAAAAACATGATCTTGGGAGTTTTAGTGGGTAATCAAGTATTGAAATTAAAATCTCTCTCTGTGACCAGTATTTACAGAGCTTTAATGACTGATGATCCAAAACAACTCAAAGAAGAGTTAAAAGTTAACTATTAAAAGAATAGCTAAAATAAGTTCACAAATAAATATATATTGTTTAAATTGTTACTGCCTGAGTTATTATTTTTGGAATAAATGATGAAAAAACTTGATGAGATTCATACTTGGATTTAATAAACTGACTGCATTCGACTACATTGTTAATGTAAATATTTTTTCTTTTTTGATAGTGTGTAATGTTTATTTAACCAAGAAAATGTGACTGGGACATGAATTTACATTTGATTTAATAAAAAAAAAAATTATTGAGGACTTTGCCTCCTCATATGTGACCCTGGAGTACGTCATAAGGGTCAATTTTTAGAGGAGATTTTGCATCAATGAATAAATAAACATTGATGTATGGTTTGTTAGAATAGGATATTTGGCCAACAAACAACTATTTGAAAATCTGGAATCTGAGGGAAAAAAAAAAAAAAAAATCAAAATATTGAGAAAATCGCCTTTAAAGTTGTCTAAATGAAGTTCTTAGCAAAGCATGTTACTAATCAAAAATTAAGTTTTGATTTTAAAAAATATCTTAATGGAATATGATCTTTATTTAATATCCTAATGATTTTTGGCTATTGCTACAAAATATACCCGTGCTACTTAAGACTGGTTTTGTGGTTTAGGGTCATATTATATATAATGTCCTAATCTGGAATTTGGCTACTAAAAAACATAAAAAAGAGGTAAATACACATTCAAAATTACAATTTTATTAGTTACTTTATTTATTTTCCACTAATAAAAATAGTACAAAACAAAGCCACAGAAGAACTGTTGCAACACACAGTGTTTAGTTCTTGAAAGAATCAGTGTTTGAATGAATCATTTAAGTGATTCCATGTCTCACTCATAAAGACAGTCACTTCTTCCATTTCTGCGTGAATCAATGTTTTTAGATGAATCATTTGAGTAAATAATTTAGTTCCTCACTCATAAAAACATTGTGTAATCACAAAGAGTACTGAAAAATACAGACATCACAGTGTCTCATGGCAAATGTATAATTCAATCCTCATAAAGCAATTTCACTGCACAGACTTTTTATAAACAGTTCTGCTTCAGATAAAAGGTTCTCATTCTACGACTCATGTGATTCATGCAGGCTTTGGTTTAAAGCTTAGAACTATTTATTGAAGATTTGAAATCCTTATGGAGAAACTGAATGACAAAAATATTACTTTCCAAACAAAGCTATCGAATCGTGGCATCTTTGATAAATATAATCAGAGCACCTGACAATCAAATGCACTTCACATGTGAGCCCCAGGGAGGAGCCGCAAGAACAGCGATGTGTGTGGAGAGCAGAATACACTGCCTGAGGGGCTGAGATGGTTTTAGACTAGAAATAAAAAGCTGATCTTTCTGTCCTTTGGTCCAGCTAATTTTCAGACACGTATTAGCTATGAGCAGAGGAATATATGGCAAAAGGTCTTCTCGCAAAGGTTCCTTTTAATCTGTCACCGCTTTTTAATTATGTTTACCGAAGCACCATGAATAATGGAAAAGAGGGACTGTAAAACAAAGCATGTAAAATTAAAGCAATACAGTCCCAAAAATGAACACTTCGTGGTTATTTACTCCATACAATGAAACCCTATAGGGTTCAATCTTATAAGAACCCCAACATTTTTTAAAATCTCGTCTTTTGTGTTCCACAGAAGAAGAAAGTTCTAAATGTTTGAATATTCTAATTTCATTTTTGAGTGTACTATCCCTTTAAGACATTAAACGTCCTCAATTATTGTATGCAAAGACAATCTTTTTACAACAAAGTCCCTTTGCCGTGACGAAGGGTGCAAACAACTCACTCCAGCCAACACTGTTCAGTTCGAATTAGATCTGATCTGGTGACTGGCTGATTGATCAAGGCAGAGGGGGAAGCTACATTGTCAGTTCTAATCTTCACCAAGCGGCCCGGGTGACGTCTCAGCGCCGTGGCACTTCAAACAATGGGGTGTGTGTTTGTGTTGGGGGTTAAGGGGATTTGTATGGAAGCAGGTCGCAAGCGTGGTGGGCTCAAGGATGAATCATGTCGGACCCCCACCGCCCCACAGTCACCAATCCACCTGCTACAGTTGGTGGACGCCTTCTTCCAGATGCACTGCGCTTGCTAAAATAGCCGTCAGAAAGCGCCCAGACACCCAATCCAATCTGTCGGCACGCTTGCGCACATGAACTCCCCCCATATTACGAATGGGCAAATAACCGTGATTCATGCTCAAGGGTATTCTCACGGGTACCACACAGAAGGCATTTACCGGCCACAATTAGAGGTAAAATAACCAATCCGAAGCATATTGTAATCTTCCTAAACCTTAGAGAACAGATTTTAAATGAGAAAACACACTCGGATGCCTCAGAGCAAAAGCAAACACGCTAGAATGTACGCGCGCTCACAACAAACAATTTGTCTGATATTGCTCAAAGTGGGAAGGCTTGCTGCGAATGTGCTGTAAACAGGCAGAGCTGAGACCTGACTTGTCATATAACAGCTCCAGAAATCGATCGAGGCCCACTCTCCCCTCTGATCCTCCCCACACACGCACGTGGAGCGAGCAGTGGGCGGCTGGACACAGCCCGCAGCTTCTGAGAGCGCGGAGGAGAAAAAGAGTGAGAGAGAGAGAGATCGACGTGAGGGGTGCTGGGTTGGAGAACGCAAGTGGAAGCAAAGTGGAGGTTGGCAGCGTGTGCCTGGGATTTCGGCAGAACCTGTCAGAGAAACACTGAGGCTGATGGGGAGAGAGGGACCACAGGAGCGGATTTGAATATATAAATCTTTCAAACGCAAAGTGTGTGAGAGGAAAATCAAAGTGTATGTGCTCTTAAAGTCAGCGAGGAGCGCAGGGCCTGGATCTTCCGCGTCCGTCTCTTGCGTCGAACCCCCACGCCGCCATGTCACAGTTCCAGACCGTCAATACTGCGTGTAAAAGAGATTCAACTAGATGAGTTGTATCCAAATTATTATTGATTGATCTCGGTGGTGCGCAGGTTTGCCGGAGGAAAAATCTTAAGGCACTCCTGCCCTCGAGGACCAGGGTCAAGTAAGCCGGTTCTGTGGATTATCAAACCATGACAGAATTCCAATGGCCCATTTTGAAATTCATGTCTAATATCGGCCCTTGATCGTGCTGCTGAGGTTTTTCCTTAAGAATGACTGATCCCTTGTTGCCTCCATAATGATGTAGCAAACATCTTCACAAACTGTCAAATTTGCTAATTCGATAAAGTCTGTTTGTGAAAAGATTTACATGTGGAGCATGTAGGAACAGCAATAGCTTTTCAATGAAAAGGCCCCCTTAACATGACAACTGCCTTGCAACGGACCTTCTCAAGTCAACGTCATTTATTGTATTGTTTTATTATTTACTATTACATTATATGTAAAAGTATCTTACCTGAATCTTACCTGAATGTTTCTCCACAGACGATAGACAGAATATAATATATTGCTATGGACAAAAATAAACATATATGCAGAGATAACATCAATAAAAATAAATTAATTAATTAAAGCTGCAAGCAGCATTGAAAGGGCCCTCGCACCTAGACTCACAACCACCTGGCAGCTTTAAGAAAACAGCGAATGGTGGGCAATATGCATTTAAAGTTGTAAATATAGAAGGAATATGTCAAAGTCATTTATAGGTGCCAAACTTCCTGCTACCAGGTGGTAGCGCTATGACTATAACTGGATATCGGCATGTAGATGTCTTCAGGCCAGCACTTTATCAAACATATTAAGTTTGGTGCAGACTGAAAATGGTATTTGAGTTAGTGCAAAGCATGATGTATCCTGTTGCCAATAGGTGGCGCTATGATTATAACTGAATATTGGCTTTTAGATGTGAAGGTTGTGGCAGTTTAGACTTTGTATGGCTGAGCTACAACACCTTCTATTCCCACGGCGAAACACTGAACTTTGTCAGGCCGCCACGGACACGCCCTTTAATGAAAACTCAAGATTTTCACAATTTACCATTGCAAAGCCCTTTAGAGTAGACTGACCAAATATAATGTTGATGTCATTAAATTGGAATGAGGAGTTCATTAGAATGTAAAACATGCCATTTCCTGTTGCCAGCAGATAAGTGAATATGGTCATGGGTATGTGTTCAGGACAGGACTCTTATCAAACGTGAATTTTGGTGCAGATCGGACATTGTATGCCTGAATTATAACAACTTCCTTTTTCATGGCAAAACATCAAAGTTTTTCAGGCCACCAAGGACACGCCCTTCAACAAAAACTCAAGATCTTCACAAATTAACGTCTTTTTTGTAGGGATTGGTGTATTACATGTATCTACCAAATTTCGCACATGTGCGTGAAACATAGCTCGAGAGTCACTTTGTTGAAATTTTATAGTTGGTGCTATTGAGTTTTCGAGCATAGGCCCTCAAAAATGCGATTCATTTTGGAGAAGAAGAAGAAGGATCTGAACACCAACAGTACTCGGGCCCTAATAAATACCCAGTGGTGCGCGTAAGTGGTCCGCAGGTGCGCATGCACGACCAAAATAAAAAATGCACTGTGTAAATAAGTTGAGACTGTTCATTTGCATACCACCATGGTTTACAGCTGTTAATGCACAATCACCATGTTAGATTGACTAACTAACTAATACTGTGTAAAATTTTCATTTGAAATGAAAGCATAAATATAGGCTACACGTGGCTGGTTTCAATGCAAAACATTCACTAGGTGCATTTCCATTACAGATTTGCACAAAACTTTTGTGATATTTTATAATGTCGATAAAAAGCTATTGCGAAATGACGGCGTTTTCATTAACCAATGTTATATGACCGATGGTGGTAGGAGATGCAAACGTGTATATTTATCAAAGCAGTGCAGAGAACCACTTCTGGGGCACAATTCCTTTCACAGATTGCCTGAAAAACCACCTCATGCAAACTCAGTTTTTGCGAAATTGAAGTGTTTCCATTGGGTGTTTTTTCAATTTGCATTTTCAATTTGTGCAGTTTGAAGGGTAATAGAAGTGCAGATGCCGACGCACTTCACTCAACAGCATTAAAATTGGCAGCGCATTTACTGTCAACCCGCCAAAATAAAAGCTTGCTGATTTTAGGTTTGAAAATGTTGAAAATTCATATTATCACACTTTATTTATTTTTTATGTGATTATTTTATTTTTAAAATTAAGTAAACAAAGTGCAATAATACTATTATTATTAATTACTTCATTTTTATAGTTATATGTAATGGGTCATCTTTTTATATAAATACAGAAAAATGTGACTAAAGATTAATCTCATGATTTCCAAGTCTCTAGAAAGCAGATAATATCAAATTATGTAAATGTGTTAAAAATGTTACCAAAATATTTTAGTATTATTTCCATTAAAAATAATAATACAAAAAAAAAAAATCGAAAACATATTAAAATATTCATTTACAACATGTTAACTTTGACAGCCCTAAAACTACATTTTGTACAATTCGTTTATCTGTCTGATTTCAACTTTGGATGACCACTCAGAATCAAAATACAGATCTGAATAAACATTTACCTTTAAGACAGCAGGCGGTAAATCTTCAAACTTCTAAATGCTCAAAACAAAACAAAACAGAGGGTTTGATTTCAGTTGATTCTGAGCATGTATTACAATGATTAGAGATAAACGAGGAGTGGCATTGAAGCATTACCTCAGAGTCTTAGAGCCGTGCGGATCCATAATTCACTACACATGTGTATGTATTCATGCATTGGTATTCACATTTAGGCTCACTTCAGAGTACGAGAGGAAGGGGACGTAGAGAGATGCTACAGGTGCAGGAAACCACAAGAAGAACCTGAAATGAAGAATCAGGAAATGAACATCTGACAGTGGACAGTTCCAGTGTCCATCATAAGATATAAAGATTTACATTTAAACTGGAAATTAACACCTTAAAGTCAAAATCAAATCAAAACTAACCCTGTTTACTTTTATAAAACACTTGATTTTATTCATAATACTCATGTTCTTAGTAATAGCCACTAATTTTCACTTGCTCTGCCTCTAAAGGAACTTTACTATTTGGCTGAAATTTTCACAATCAGTCCAGGTCTACATTTTTTTTTTTTCCACACAGAAATACGTCACAAGAAAATGGGCTGTGAATGCAATTTCATGCTGACTTTACATTTTCATAGAAAGTTCTCGTTTTACCCTCAAAATTAGATAGTAGCTCTTATAACAGCGTGCTCATGCACACTCTATTGGCCTTCTCATTGGCATTCTACACACCCTTTGTCTGTCTTATTAGGAATATCTCTTTGGTGCAATTAGTTGTGCCCGTTTCTCTTTCTATTTTGGACTGCTCACTCGGTTAAGGAGCCTTTAGCTTCCATCACGTCTCACAAAGCAGCGTCTCTCACTCCCTTTTCGTTACCGCTTTTATCAACAGGCTGTTTCCTCCGTTAACCGTAACAAGAGTGAAGGCAGATTAAAGCGGAGAGAGAGATAGAGAGAGAAAAAGGGGGGTTTAGGGGGAGACGCTCGACTGGTTGGCTGACAAACAGAGGGTCCCTCTAGAGTGCAGGCAGAGGAAGAAGGAGAGTAAAAAGAAGAGGAGAGTTTGATGTGGGTAGCCGAGCTCAATCTCCCCCTCATCTCCACCCCCCTCATTTCAGCAGAAAATCTATGCTTGCTCTCTTAGTATTCCAGCCGTCCTCCTCTGAAGCCTCTATAGGCTCGGTCAGACAACTGGGCTGCTGTTGAGGCCTGGGCCAAGCGGGAGAGCAGCGGGGTGGTAGGCTTTTTGGAGGGGAGAGGGGAAGGGAGGGGAGTGTTTGCTCGAGGCTGTCAGAAGTGACAGGAGGCCAAGCGACTTAAAACCTCACTGGGGACTTCAGCTGGACAAGCCCTGTCTCCTCTCCTCCTTCTCGCTCCTTTTTTTTCTTCTGTATCATCGTTTCCTCTCGCTTCTACCTGTGTCCCACACTGACTATTACGCTCTGTGATCGTCCCTTTTGCAACTACTGATCATGAGCTTAGCTGTTTGTTTATTTTCTTCAAAACCAACATTCATTCTGAGGTATTCATCTTAAGGCCAGAATACACTACACAGCTTTGCATAGATTTTCTTCCCCCCTGATTCTTTTAACTTGGATGTTTTTTCCCCACTTAGTTTGTTGCGTTGCATTATGGGATTCTTTTCTTCATGAAGGACACGTGAGGTGAGATCCAATCAACTGTAAGTGCCCTGCGAAGTGGACTTCAGCCAATTTAAGTGAGAATCCAATTCGAAGGGAGGGTGCATGATCAGTTTGAAGGGCACTGCAAATGGTACAGGGAATAAGGGTACACTTCATCACTTAACAGGAAGTGGAGCCAGAAATTTACCCACACTCTAAAAAATGCTGGGTTAAAAGCAACAATTTCCGGGTTATTAACCCAGCGCTGGGTAAATACTGGACAGAAGACATGCTGGGTTATTTTGACCCAGTTTGTCAGGTTTTATACATTAACATATTTGCTGGGTTGTTTTTTTAGTGCTGGGTCAGTCAACCTATTGAAGATTTTTCATTTTAAGTTATAAAATGCCCTCTAAAATCTGTTTTATATAGGACAGTTTACAGTATACAATATTTTTTATTTAATGTCAAGTCTTTTACAATGATAAAATCTTCAAAACATTTAGCAAAGGTTTAAGGATGTTAAAGGATGGTTAAGGTTATTTTTAAAACCCAAATGCTGGGTTCAGCCTGTTGGCTTAATTCTATTGGGTTATTGTTTTTATACTTTTACCTACGATCTGTGTAGTTTTTCTGCACTCTAAAAAATGCTGGTTATTGTTTTAACCCAAATGCTGGCCAGCCTGTTGGGTTATTTTAAATATTCTAAACAGGAGCTGGGTAGTTTTGCTGCACTCTAAAAAATGCTGGTAATTTTTTAAACCCAAATTTGGGTTCAGCCTGTTGGGTCATTTTATTGGGTTGTTTTTATATATTATGAAGGAGCTGGGTAGTTTTTTCTGCACTCTAAAAAAATGCAGGGTTATTTTTTTTTACCCAAATGCTGGGTTCAGCCTGTTGGGTCATTTTATTGGGTTATTTTAAATATTTTTAAACAGGAGCTGGGTAGTTTTTCTGCACTCTAAAAATGCTGGGTTATTTTTTTTTAACCCAAATGTTGTGCTCAGCCTGTTGGGTCATTTTATTGGGTTGATTTTAATATTTTTACCCAGGAGCTGGGTAGTTCCCCTTCAGTCGTTTCACTACGACGTTACATATGGGAACTCGCCTGAGTGACCAATCACCTCTGAGCTTTACAGAAAAGGCCAATGAAATTGGCGAGTGGAGTTTGCGTGCAACGCCACTCCCCCGTACATACGGGTATATAAGATGGCGGCGCGCATCCACTCATTCAGATTTTCGCTTCAGAGCCTCACCGCCTGCGAGCTGTTTAAATAGAAGCCTCTCCGACACCTGCATCAGGAAGAAGTGCCGTGTCAGATCCTGCGAGCTGGCTGCCTAAAGAAGAATCGGACGAGCCGGCTTCTCGCATTCCAGCGAGTCTGAGCGCACGGTTGTGCCGCGTCCTCCCTGGGCGAACCGGGATCTAAGAGAGCAATTTCCTTACGGTCGTCGAGAGCCATTGTCCCGGTATGGCTTTCCGACCGTGCGTTTCTGGGTGCGGTAGTTTGCTGACCTCCGTTGACGGTCATGATCGCTGTCTCACGTGCCTGGGCCGAGAGCACGTAGAGGCAGCGTTTGTGGATGGTTCGTGTGTTCATTGCGAACGCATGTCCATGGCCACGTTGAGGTCCCGCCTCTCGTTCGCGAGACGGCTCCCCTCGTCGTCTTCCCGAGGTAGTTCGGCGAGCCGTAAAGACTTTACGGCTGCTTCGGCGAGGCGCTTGGGGGACCTCCAGGTGACGGTGCAGAATGTCCCGCCGGCTAATACCCCGCGGGCTTCCGCTCCACCGCGTGGTCCCGTGGTGATGCCCAAACAGACCGCTCCCCCGTCTAAAAACGGGCCCAGCGTCTCTTTTGGTGCTCCCCCGGAGGAAGAGATGTCTATCTCAGCATCAGAGGGTGAACGGTCGGCAGATGAGGCGGGCACTTCGGCGGAGCAGCGCCCCTCTGCGGTCGCTGCTCCGTCTGAGGCGGACGCCGAACTGTCGGCCATGCTCCTCCGGGCCGCCATGGGGATCGGGCTGGAGGTCCCGAAGGTGCCTCCTCCCGATCCTTCGAGGCTGGATGATTGGTTTCTGGGGACGAGGTCTGCGGCGCCGCCGCGCTCGCCCCCAGTCCCTTTCTTCCCGGAGGTGCACGATGAGCTGGTTAAGGCGTGGCGGGCCCCTCATTCGGCTCGTTCACGCCTTACCTCCTCAGCCCTCACTACCCTTGATGGCGGGGCGGCCAGGGGGTACGAGGGGGTCCCTCAGGTTGAGCGTGCGGTTGCGGTGCATTTATGCCCGCAAGACGCCGCCACCTGGCGGGGCTCTCCGCGCCTCCCGTCCAAAGCCTGTAGGCTTTAGTCGGCTCTGACCGGCAAAGCCTACAGTGCTGCGGCCCAGGCCGCCACCGCCCTGCACGCCATGGCCACCCTGCAGGTCTATCAGGCCAAGGCGTTAAAAGAACTGCACAAGGGTAGTCCTGACCAAGCGGTTTTGCAGGAGCTGCGTGCGGCGACTGACTTCGCCCTCCGGGCGACTAAAGTCACGGCGCTGTCCCTTGGTCAGGTGATGTCCACACTCGTGGTCCAGGAACGCCACCTCTGGCTGAACCTGGCGCAGATGGCAGATGTCGACAAAGCACGCTTTCTCGACGCTCCTGTCTCCCAGGCCGGCCTCTTCGGCGACACCGTCGAGGACTTTGCCCAGCAGTTCTCGGCAGTCCAGAAGCAGACTGAGGCGATCAGTCACATCTTGCCCCGGCGTGTGACTCCCACGAAGTCCCCGGGTGCCCAGCCTCAGCCTGCTCGTCGCCGAGGGCGCCCCCCTGCGGCCCCCAAGAAGCAAGACCTACCTGCTCCGTCTCCGGCTGAGGCCCATGATGCGCGCCTCGCCGCCAGACGTCGCAGGGGAGCAGCGCCGCCCGCCGCTCAGGAGCCCCCTCATACACCTAAGACCCGCAGGTCTGTGCGGCGCTCCTGACACGGGAAGCCTGGAGATGATGGAAGCTGCTCTTCGGGGGACGACAACATCTGCCCCCCCGCCCCCGGTGGAGGGCCGGGACCGTCTGTGTGCTCAGCTGCCGTCGACCTACGGGTCGGCGGTACCCACCCACTCACAGAAAGAGCAATTTTCCACATCTCTGGGCCAAGTGCCCCGAGTTCTGTTCCTGTCAGACAAGATGTCTCCTCGGGTTCGGACTCGGAGCCAACATTCGCCAGCGCTGGAACCTGGGAGGAAGGTAAGTGCTGCTCAGAGCGGCCAGACTGCTCTCCAGGACGTTCATCCTTCTGGGACCAGTCCCCTTCCCCTTCCCGCAGGCCTCCCCACCGCGGTCACGTCGGTCAACGCTCCGCTGATCCCACTGGTGACCAGGCTCGCAGCCTGGCTAGAGCTGCCCAGCCCGTCCCGGTGGTTGATCCGGACGGTACGTCTCGGCTACGTGATTCAGTTCGCCAGGCGCCCGCCCAAATTCAGAGGCGTCCTTTTCACCTCTGTCCACTCGGACACGGATGCCTCTGTCCTGCGTGCGGAGATTGCTGTCTTACTGGCGAAAGACGCAATCGAGCCTGTCCCTCCAGCCGAGGTGAGGTCGGGGTTCTACAGCCCTTACTTCATCGTGCCCAAGAAGAGCGGTGG
>VONZ01003636.1:0-18652 GCA_012976165.1 Labeo catla | reverse complement strand
AATAATGAGAAACTTTTCTATAATAAAACCATGTTAATCTTCATAAGGGGTGACGGCTTAACGAAATGAAATGACAATTGTCGTCATCATTAAATGCACTGGTTGGGACATTCTAAAGAAAGCTTATGGTGAAGCCCAGTGGTGTAATGCAGGGTATACGCAGGTATACGACGTACCCACTTCTTTATCAGTCGGCTTTGCGTATACCCTCTTCTAAATTCACTCTCATGTGTCTTGCATAAATCAATCAAACCCAAAATCATGACAGTCCACCACATTAATAGCTAATCCAATCAAATATTATAAATGCATATATATATATATATATATATATATATATATACACATAAGTAATAAGTAAATGTTATATATTGCATATATAAATGCAAATATTCCCTAAAAACACCCGTAAAGACACTTAAGCGGGCAGGACCGTAGCGTCGGCTTCCTTTGAAATATGATTGCGCCCGCGCCCGCTTCGTCCCGCAGCCCAGTCAGAGAGGATGCCGACAGAAATGACACCTGTTCATGCGCGAGAACACCCCGGGGGATGTGCGCAAAATGGTAAAATAACAATTAATTATTGATTACTAATTTGAATCAGTACATTGTAACAAAAACAATACCTTTAATAAATTACACTAATAAATTACAAATTAATAAAGCACACTGGAGGACCAAATTTAATACACACCTTATTAATAAAGCATAGGCCTATTATTTACAGACAAACAGAATAGCTCAGAATATGAATTAAGAATTAAGAACTAAGAATTAAGGCTTATATGTTAAGCGTTTCCTCTCTCATTATAAGAAAATGCTGATCGTAGCTTCATGGAATGAAAACACTGGCATAAAAATGACAATTTTGGTATACAGTTTACTAATAAAATATTCTACGAACGGGAAAGCAGATAAGTTCAGGATATGAACGCAACGCGCATATCAGGTTAAAGCATAAAGAAATGCGCAAATTCTCGTTAACGTGCAGTTCAGCGGGTTGCTTTCATATTATGGGTTCATGCCTGTACATAATATATTTTATTAATAACCTTTTTATATCACTGTTTTCGTCCATAAAGCCACGTTAAGCGTTTTCTATATATTCATATACTATGAAGAATGTTCTCGCATTTACACGGCTTTGACCAGAGGGTGTCGCCAGCGTTGCGTTATACTTTGCAGGCCACATCTGCTCGCCTGCACTAGTAGCCTATATAATTTATATAAATTGTATACCAAAATTGGCCTTTTAATATCACTGTCTTCATCGATTAACGCACACTGGGCGTTTCCTTTGTGCTTACGTGATATATGCGCATTGCGTTTTCATCCATGAAACTACGATCAGCATTTTCTTATAATGAGAGAGGAAACGCTTAACATATAAGCCTTAATTCTTAGTTCTTAATTCTTATTTCATATTCTGAGCTATTCTGTTTGTCTGTAAATAATAGGCCTATGCTTTATTAATAAGGTGTGTATTAAATTTGGTCCTCCAGTGTGCTTTATTAATTTGTAATTTATTAGTGTAATTTATTAAAGGTATTGTTTTTGTTACAATGTACTGATTCAAATTAGTAATCAATAATTAATTGTTATTTTACCATTTTGCGCACATCCCCCGGGGTGTTCTCGCGCATGAACAGGTGTCATTTCTGTCGGCATCCTCTCTGACTGGGCTGCGGGACAAAGCGGGCGCGGGCGCAATCATATTTCAAAGGAAGCCGACGCTACGATCCTGACCGCTTAAGTGTCTTTACGGGTGTTTTTAGGGAATATTTGCATTTATATATGCAATATATAACATTTACTTATTACTTATGTGTGTATATATATATATATATATATATATATATATATATATATATATAAATGCAATATATATATATATATATATATGCATTTATAATATTTGATTGGATTAGCTATTAATGTGGTGGACTGTCATGATTTTGGGTTTGATTGATTTATGCAAGACACATGAGAGTGAATTTAGAAGAGGGTATAAGCAAAGCCGACTGATAAAGAAGTGGGTACGTCGTATACCTGCGTATACCCTGCATTACACCACTGGGCTTCACCATAAGCTTTCTTTAGAATGTCCCAACCAGTGCATTTAATGATGACGACAAATGTCATTTCATTTCGTTAAGCCGTCACCCCTTATGAAGATTAACATGGTTTTATTATAGAAAAGTTTCTCATTATTACGAGATATTAAGTCATAATTATGATAAAGTTTCTCATTATTTCGAGAAAGTTTCTCGTTATTTCGAGAAAGTTTCTCATTATTACGAGAAAGTTTCTCGTTATTTCGAGAAAGTTTCTCGTTATTTCGAGATACTAAGTCATTATTATGAGAAAGTTTCTCATTATTTCGAGAAAGTTTTTCATTATTACGAGAAAGTTTCTCATTACTACGAGAAAGTTTCTCGTTATTTCGAGATACTAAGTCATTATTATGAGAAAGTTTCTCATTATTTCGAGAAAGTTTCTCGTTATTTCGAGAAAGTTTCTCATTATTACGAGAAAGTTTCTCATTATTACGAGAAAGTTTCTCATTATTTCGAGAAAGTTTCTCATTATTTCGAGATACTAAGTCATTATTATGAGAAAGTTTCTCATTATTTCGAGAAAGTTTCTCATTATTTCGAGAAAGTTTCTCATTACGAGAAAGTTTCTCATTATGGAGAAAGCTCAATATTTTAGAAAGCCTTCATTATTTCGAAAGTTTCTATTATTACTTAGAAAGTTTCCCATTATTCTCAGATACCAAGTCATTATTTCGAGAAAGTTTCTCATTATTATGAGAAAGTTTCTCATTATTACGAGAAAGTTTCTCATTATTTCGAGATACTAAGTCATTATTATGAGAAAGTTTCTCATTATTTCGAGAAAGTTTCTCGTTATTTCGAGAAAGTTTCTCATTATTACGAGAAAGTTTCTCATTATTACGAGAAAGTTTCTCATTATTTCGAGAAAGTTTCTCATTATTTCGAGATACTAAGTCATTATTATGAGAAAGTTTCTCATTATTTCGAGAAAGTTTCTCATTATTTCGAGAAAGTTTCTCATTACGAGAAAGTTTCTCATTATTTCGAGATACTAAGTCATTATTATGAGAAAGTTTCTCATTATTTCGAGAAAGTTTCTCATTATTTCGAGAAAGTTTCTCATTATTACGAGAAAGTTTCTCATTATTTCGAGATACTAAGTCATTATTATGAGAAAGTTTCTCATTATTTGGAGAAAGTTTCTCATTATTACGAGAAAGTTTCTCATTATTTCGAGATACTAAGTCATTATTATGAGAAAGTTTCTCATTATTACGAGAAAGTTTCTCATTATTACGAGAAAGTTTCTCATTATTACGAGAAAGTTTCTCATTATTTCGAGATACTAAGTCATTATTATGAGAAAGTTTCTCATTATTTCGAGAAAGTTTCTCATTATTTCGAGAATGTTTCTCATTATTATGAGAAAGTTTCTCATTATTATGAGAAAGTTTCTCATTATTTCGAGAAAGTTTCTCATTATTTCGAGATACTAAGTCATTATTATGAGAAAGTTTCTCATTATTACGAGATGTTAAGTCATTATTATGAGAAAGTTTCTCGTTATTACGAATTTATTTTTTCAGAATTTTATTACTGTTTAACTCATTATTACGAGAAACTTTCTCAATATAATGAGATACTAAGTCATAATTATGAGAAAGTTTCTCATAATTATGACTTACCGATTTTTTTTTTTTTTAACAGTGGCGGAACGGGCTTCCATACAACCCAACAAACATGAGACGTCCACCCGACGTGCAGATCATGTCTATATTCCGACAAAGACGTTGAAATGACGTCGTTTGGCCGTCGTTTGCTCAGTGGGAAATTAGCATGATCTAATCGTAAAAAAATATTAAAGGTATTTATTTGACACCAAAGCCCTGACACTTTTTTCAAATCATTTTATATAAACAGAAAACGTTTTTATTTGACAAAAACTGCTTGCGATTGTTGACTGGTATCTGAATTTAATGTTTGTTAATATAAAATGTGTCTGACGCCAAATCCACAAGATCGCAAAGTATGATCTAACCGTAAAAAAAAAAAATATATTAAATGCATTTATTTGACACCAAAGCCCTGTCTGTCACGCTGTTGTGTATGGGGAATGACGAGGAGGAGCGAGGAGGTCTGATGCATAAAGTTTATTAGTATAATCCACAGGGAAACAGGAACAAACAGGAACAAACAGGAAACAGTAGGGAACCAGCGAACACAACGTAAAAAGACATTAAGAACCAACGATCTGACAGAGGACACAACCAAACTTATATACACGGAAACAACCAATCAGGGGGAGACAGGTACAATCAAACAGTGATGTAATAAATGAGAAACGGAACAGGAAGACCAAATAAGGGCAACACGTGGGAAAAACACACCAAACAGTTCAAAAGGTCTGACACTGTCACTTTTTTTCAAGTTATTTTGTATAACCAGAAAAATGTTTTTATTTGACACAAACTGCTTGTGATTGTTGATTGGTATCTAAAGTTAATGTTTCTAAATATAAAATATATCTGACTCCAAATCCACGAGATCGCAGACAAGTATGATGGAACCGTACAGAAATATACAAAATATTAAATGTATTTTTTTCAACTTTTTTCAAGTTATTTCATATTAATAGAAAATGTTTTTATTTGACACAAACTGCTTGCGATTGCTGACTGGTATCTGAAGTATATGTTTATTGATATAAAATGTATCTGATGCCAAATCCATGAGATCGCTAACAGGTATGATGGAACCGTACAGAAATGTACAAAAATATTAAATGTAATTTTTCAACTTTTTTCAAGTTATTTCATATTAACAGAAAATGTTTGTATTTGAGAAAAACTGCTTGCGATTGCTGAGTGGTATCTGAACTAAACTAATTAATTGAACTAACTGAAATCTGCATGATGGTAGTGCTCCAGGAGCAGGATTGGAGACCCCTGCTATATACTATCATCCTATAGAAAATACATTCTTCAGAATCTTCTTTTGTGAGTAAACTGTGATATAGTTGATGTTTTTCTAAGCGATTCCTGTAATATATAAAGCGTGATTTGTCATGAAGGACAGTCCAGGCCCGTTAATTACTCGGTGCGGTAACTGGGGCGCCGCAGCCTCTGTACGGGAGAACCGGAGAATGTCACAATCTGCATTTTTATGGTCCTATAACTGGTGCGACACCTCCGATGGGAAATCAGCAGACCTCTAATGGCACAAGAGAAGCTGCTTTCCCGCACCGAGGATCGCGGTAGCCGCACCAACGTCATTTGTCCCAATGTCTCCATCACAGAGACGCGGAAAAAAGATGCAGATCGCAGCAGCTGAGACGCCAATTAAAGCCAATCCACACGTCAAACAGAAGCGTTAAACTCCACGTGACGGACGCGTGCTGTTGCTATAGTTTCCGGCGGCTCTATACTGTAGATCATCATTTAATGTTTAATGACAAGGTTAATGAGGTACATGTGTGTCGCACTCAAGTTTCTGTCTTGTTCTTTGTAATGATGATTTTATTGTTTGTGTCGCTGCTTCTCAGATTAAACCAGCACTAGGAAAAAGTTATTGTACATCTGCTGCAGAGTATTGGTTCTGCTCGTTAGCAGTCATGATTCACTTCTTAACTCATTTTTAATGTAGTTTTGCAACAAGCTGCGGAATAAAGCAAGTATTTGCCATTGGCTGGATTCAAACTAAAGCCAGTGTGTGCGCAGCTGCTTTTACAGATAAAGACGGCACACTGATTTGAACAGTTTTACCTGCCATATTGACTTGAGACTGGAGCTGACAGTAATTAATGAGCTCCAGCACATAATTAATCAGCTGCTCGGATTATAAATAAGGTGAGACTGTCATTCAGAGGCAGAGAGCAGAGCATGTGCTGACCGCCGCTTGACCGTCGATCTGTCCTTAGAAAACTCACATAATATGAGCTCTGTTCCTCAGAGATCTACAGACTCCGGCACTCCTCACGAAAGACGGTTTCACAGAAAATGGTTCAATCTCTTAGAAATGGACCGTTTTACCCAATGCTTGTATTTATTCGATGCTTGTAAGAGTGCTGCACAGAAGCCCATTTCTATTGAAGCTTTTTATCTCACAATTCTGAATGTTGTTCTCTAAATTCCAAAAAAAAAGATCTCAGATTTGTGAGATTAAGTTGCAATTTCTTTTAATTCCATGGTGGAAACTGACTTCCATATGTTATCTTAGCAAGATTTTGACACAGACCTAAAATCAGTTCTACATCTTTCATCACGGGTGACGTATGGAGCTGCTGCTGCTTATGAAGAGCGTTGAAGAGGTTTTGGATCTGATCCAGATCTAGCGCTGAGTTCAGGATCCTGTTGTGTGATGCTCCGATACTTTGATCCTCAGAGCGTCACAGAGTTGATCTGGAGATGTAATGGAAATGTGTTTTAAATCCGAGTATTTCTCCTGCTGACCTGCTCTAATGAACATTCACATTAGATCAAGCTCTGCCCACAAAGAATGTAAATAACAAAAGCCAATCTCTGCTGTATGATTCAGGAACAGGTGTGTGTGTGTGTATGTGTGGACTTGTTTTTATATCCTTGTGGGGACCTAAACCTGAATACACACAGACTCATGGGGACTAGTGTCACAAAAAGCTGGTACAAAAGCTTATAAATCATACAGAATGAGTTTTTTTGTGAAAGTAAAAATGCAGAAAGTTTTCTGTAAGGGTTAGGTTTAGGGGTAGGGTTAGGGTAAGGGGATAGAAAATACAGTGTGGAGAGTATAAAAACCATTGCACCTATGGAGAGTCCCCACAAGGATAATAAACCAGACATGTATGTGTGTGTGTGTGTGTGTGTGTGTGTGTGTGTTTGTGGTATTCCCTGCATCGGCTAGGATTATTTGATAGAAAGAACATTTTGCTTGTATTGAAATATTTTGCATTCTACCTACGATGAAATATGTAATTTAACAGATATATGCTGCTAAATTTCAGTTGTATACTGTAGATGAAAAAACTGCATTTTGCTGTTAATTTCAAAAACAGTAGCACGTTGTATTTTTACAGTATAATGCTGGCAACCACAGCTGCCAGTAGATTACCTTTTTTTTTACAGGGAAATTTTTTACAGTGTACGCTAGATGTTACGTTTTGTGAAGGAGGGCGACTGGTAGGAAGCTTTTGAGCTGTGTTTATGACCAATGTGCATAACAGCGACTGTAAAATATGTATTTTAGCTATGGAAATGACAGGAGTTTTAATATTTGGGATATGATCATTCCACTACTTCGGGCTGTTTTTGACTGGCATGGGCTAGTTTTGTCATGCAGACCTGGCAACCCTGACTGTATGGAGCACAGCAGACGCTTTCAGTTTAGAATTGTAGAATGGAACATTTTCCAGCCGAACTGAATGATTTTTATTTCTATTAAAAGCAAACTGGTGGTGGGGGTGGTGCCGCTGTGGGCAATTTTTTAGAACAGTTCAAATAAATTGATGGGTATTAAAAAAAATCAGTGTGTGTGTGTGTTTTATTTGTAAGTGTGTTTGAGTGAGTGTGTGTGATTGAGCGTGTGTGTGTCCAGGGTCGTGTTCTGGTCATCGTGGCAGCCGCTGGTTTATTGGCACACAGCCTGGCGCTGGCGATGCTAACAGATGTCCCCTCACCACGGCGGACGGGCGACAGAATGACCCTTTACCGCGGGACGCCGGCAGACGGGGCCAGGTGAGACGCACAGATGAGGACATACGGTACGTCCTGCCTCATGACACTCAGGACGATTTCACTCATACTTTAAACACAAGCGTGTGTGCGTTTGGTAAGAGTCTTGAATACAAACACTGATGAAGAGTTCATCCTTATTTATTCACTTCCTCTGCCTATACTAGTGTGATTTTAGTGTTGTTGAGACCCAATGCTTTCCTGCTATTTTAACAGAAGAATTTAGGTATTTGTTCCCATTCGGTTCATTTCGTGTCTCCTCTACAACCTCGGCAGGTTTCCGGTGATGTCAGGACCGCTGAGGAGCGACCTACATTTGTCTCCTTGAGCGTCCCACGCTGGCTGCGAACAGTGAGGACGTTTGCACCTTCAGGGTCCACTAGCTCTGCGTCTCACCAAACGCCGCTGACACGCCACATATGAGCTGCTGGGCTTTTGGGACGTCGCCCACCTTTTAATTACCTCTGTGCACATGCAAAGAACACGCTTGGAGGAGAAGAAGTGTTCACGGCAGAACATGAGACTTGAGCCATCAGAGAGGAGAAGACTTTCACTGATGAAGCTGCTCATGGAAACAGAGGTGATTTGAGATAGAGACTCAATGCTCAATGATGGTGTATTTTAGTAAGTTCACATCACACAGAAGGATTTTTCTATCCGCTTCTGGATTATTTAAAAAAAAAAAATGAAACATGAATTTTAAAGCCTAAATACACAAATGAACATGAATTTTAAAGCCTAAATACAGTCAGCAGAAGTAAAAAGCTAAGCATAGGCTATAAATGAACTACACCGCGGTCACATGACTTTAATGTCACCAACATTTTCTTTGGAAGTTTGAGTTGAGAACAGTTTGATTATTAACACAACGAGGCTGTGGAGGCGATTGGCGAGTAAGTCAGTTAACCTGTTGGGTTAATGATGTTTAACGTCCCCAGTAACCTCTGTAGTGCCATTAGACACTTTTTCAAAACAGGTAACAGGATTTCTGCAGGTTTTAAAGAGTTTTCATTTGCCTTCCACAAGTTAAAGCCTACAAAGGTCATAAATTAGAGCAGAAAGTCTTAAATTCATAAAATCGTGGCATTAAATGTTGCATGCACTGCAAAAAAAAATTAATATCTTCCTCAGTATTTCTGTCTTGTTTTCCAGTACAAATATCTGCATGGACTGCAGAAGCAAAATAAACACATTAATTCCTGTTTTCTAAGAAATTAAACCAAAAGAAGTGAGTTTATGCTTAAAACAAGAACAAATATCTGTCAGTGGGAAATGAAAACCTGCTTTCCCTTTGAATTTTGTTATTTGTTCCTGTTTTAATAATAAACTTGCTTCATTTTGATCAGTTTTTCATAACACAAGACTTCATACAGTATGTTTATTTTGCATCTCCAGTAAATGTATCTTGATTTAGTCGTTTCCAAGTTATTTCCACATTCTAGTGTTTGGGAGCAGAGTTTTTTTTTGTTTTTTTTTGTAAAATGAATTAAAAAGAAATGGAGATCTTTGGAAGTTGTATTTTCAAACTTCGAAGCATACGAATACAAGACATGTAGATTTAGAGACCAAATTAATGAATTGCTTTCCATTCAAAACTGCGTTATTCCTTAAATTTTCTTACTTGGTCTTAAAAAAGTCTTATCCTGCAGAAACCTGAGTAAAATCTTAAAAAAGAAACCACACAATGTTGTTACTGATGTCTATGTCTTGGGTAGAGTAAAACATGAAAAAATCTTGAGCTTCTGTTAAACACAGGCTTTATTTCAGGCTTTTAACCAAAAACCCATTCAGAAAACTCATTGATTTCAGGACGATGGAGGTGGAAGTGATATAATGCAACTCATTTTGGCCTAAAAATCTGTCATCCCTGCAGCTCCATGTGCTGCTTCAGCAGAATGAAGGAAGAAACCGACAGAAGAACTGAGGTTTGATCTCTGTGTGTGTGTCCATACATGTATGTCAGAGCAAGACCTTTCTCGTCTGTCCTTTAGATGTTCGTGTGTCTGAAGCGACGGTCACGTTAGGTCCAGATCATTCTCCAGGGGTTTGAGCGATGGACAGTGGTGTCATTCACCAGCGCTGGTTTTCAGACTCAATGAATGACACAATTGATAATCACAGCAACAGTTTACCTCCATCGATTCATACGCAACGTCAGCTTAAGAAGTCATCGATCAGTGAGTCTGACTCTCCTTCATCCCGAGCTAATCAAGTTCCTCAGCGCCGGAGTCTCTCGCCGCGCGCGATCTGATTGGAGTGTGATGGCTGCTATATTTAGGAGCCTCTTCCCGCTAATTGGAGGTGAGGAACGCGAGCGTATGACAATGTTTGTGAGGGAGGTGAGATTGCAGACACGTTTTTTTTTCTTCTTTCTTGCTTTTTCTCGCACCTTCCTGGCATGCCATTAACGGCGTGTCGAGGAGATTAGTTTCCCGAGTGGAGGAAAGTGGTGGCGTGGAGGTTTGCTCGCACACGATGCGCTAATACAACAAACCTGCTTTCCTTCTGTTTGAAGCCGTCAGACTCTGAACGTGCTGATATACACGTCAAAGTTGGACAAACACACACGGAGAAACGCCTGCGTGACGGAAAGCGTCGTCTTTACTGAATCTGCTGATCGACCCGTGATTCCTTAAAAATCATTAACAAGAAACGGTTCTTCATAAACTGCCTCGTGTTTGAACATTGTGAAGCGAGACTCACATTCAGCATCCATCCACATATACACGAGTGATTCTTCAGTTTAGAGACGAGTTCTTGTACATTTAAAGAGAAGATCAGAACTTAAAACTTTTTATTGTATCTTTCATTACAGTGTTGAAAATTGGAGCTTGATAGAACTTTCCTCTCTACCCGAATGTTTTAATTTTTTGCAGCAATGAATTTATTTGAAATTCTATACTTTGCACTTTCTCTTAAAAGCAGGATTATCATAGTTAACTTATACTAAAGCCATTAAAGCTATTAAAGCCATTACTTAACCCCCTAACTGTCACCATCCCGTATACAGGACGCCTACATTTACTTCACCATATTATAAATAAATCTGTATAAATCTAATCATGACTAACTATATATTGTTGGAAAGGTCAAAGACTCCTAATAGATATTTTACCATTGTTTTGTGTTACAAATTATGTAGGGAGAAAATGCACCTCAAAAAAGAGTTCTGACCTTTGTCACAAAAAGACTTTCTTCGTTGCCTTTTTCCCCATCACGCTTTAGATTTCATAAGAAATTATATATCACTTAAACTTTAATCTCAAAATCTCATTGAAAATATACATTGAAATCATATTACAAAATGTTTTTGTTCATGAATTAAAAATTTGTTTGAATAGTGCATTTTCACCTCTATGTTCAAAAGTGAGAGCGACAGTTAAAGGGTTAAAGTAAATTAACTTTTCAAGGCAACTTTTCAAATTTTCAAAGCAACATTCTTATATGCATTTAGTATTTCATTACTTGATGTAATAAAATAACTAGATATAAAACTGAAATAAAAAAATAATGAAAACTATATAGACGTATTTAAAAACAACAAAAACTAAAATGAACAAATCAGAAAATAATCAAATCTAATTAAAAAAAAATAACAAAAACTATCTCAGTGATTTTAAAATAACACTAATTGAAAGTCATGTTTTCAGATCATATAGCAATTGTGTATATATTTTTAGATACATTTTTGATGGATTTTTAGGTAAAAGTGATTCTAGATTGTTAGTGTGAGTTGTGTGATGTTTTGAGGTACAGACTGAAAGTGAAGCAGTTATTCACAGAGATGGGAAGTTACTAAGTACAAATACTTCGTTACTGAAGTAGATTTTTCTGGTATCAGTACTTTACTTCAATATTTATTTTTCTGACTACTTTTTACTTTTACTCCTTACATTTTCACACAAATATCTGTACTTTCTTCTACTTACATTTTCAAACCAGGCTCGTTACGTTAGTTTCAATCTGCATTTGGTGGATCACCATTCGATAAAAAATCTCTAATAAAGAAGGCGATTCTGCTCTTGTGTGCTCCGCATCTCCACCAAACGATTTCTATCAGAGAAATCAATGCAACTGACTCGAGAATTGAGGGAAGCGCCGGGTGGATCATAGAGACAAAACTACTGACCTGAGGTGCGTTTCCAAAAAGCATCGTTAGCTAACTATGGTCGTTAGTTCCATCGAAATCTATTGGAAACGATGGAACTTACGACCATAGTTGCTTTCGGTAAAACGCACCCCTGTTGAGGACTTCAAGTGCAGGTCAGTTTAATCTGTAAACAGGCTGCTAAGAGTTGCTAGCAGTTCAATGCTTAACTAAGTAAACAAAGACAAAACTACAGCAGTAGTGCTATAAACCAAACTAAATGAAATTACTATGATCATAACTCAAAATACTCTGTGCTAAAGAACATCATTATTATCTACTGTAATATTACAGTCGTAATTTAGCAAACAAATGTTATAAAACATCGTTTTGTAACGTGTTCAGAAGGAGCTAGAGCAGATAACAACACAACCCTTACCAAAATTAAAAATAAAATCCATGGTTACTATAGTTAAACCATGCCAACCAGTCCGGCACAAAAAACAAACAAACAAACAAAAACAAACATGGTTACTATACTTTTACTGTAATAAACCATGGTTAATTTTGGTAAGAGAAAAATATGACTCATGATAATGCAATAACATGTTCAGTATTAGGATTTTTCTGTAAAGATATTGTCATGATGTAATCATTATTGTACTAATTTTGACAATTTAGAAAATATCGTTTTCTTAAATCTATAGTATTTAAGCCATTTTAAGATAAAACAACACATGGTCATAATGTGATACTTTGAATTTAAATAAAATTGTCACGGCAAACCGAATATAATGAGGTGTTTGTTTTGCAACAAGTTGGAGACAGTTCTGCTCATAACAGTAGATGACTGATGGGAAAAGGGACAGGTACAAGAAAATTAGTGAAAAAAGCAAACACACATAGCAAGAGGCAGAGAGATATCATGGAAAGGAAAATGGAAGTGAAGGTGCAGTTCAAGAGAAGAGAGCCTTTTTCTTATTTTGCACGGCCCCAGGCTAGGGTTTATACATTTATTTAAATGTGATGGCCAAACAAAAAATAGGGTTGTCCATGGATTCAGAATGTGTTGTGGGTGTATGGGATGGCCTGGATGAGTGTGAGATTTCACCGGCCTCAAATTTTATCCCAAAGTTTGCCCTTGTTTACATGGTGGTTGTTCAGCCTTGATACATTCATTAGCTAACAAAATTTCAAATATACATTATTTTGTATTAATGTGTCAATATGATGTGAGGTCCAGTTACCAGTGTGACACTAAAACAGGCAGTAGTAATGGGTACTTTTTACTTAAGTACATGTCTGAGCCCATACTTCTTTACTTTAACATAAGTAAAAAGTGTAGTCAGTACTTCTACTTTTACCACAGTATTACTAAACATGAGTATCTGTTCTTCTGCTTGAGTGAAGGATGTGTGTACTTTTGCCATCTCTGGTTATTCACTCATCATCTTCTCTTCTGCTGCAGGTCTCAGATCTCATTTGTGGTCACATGACACACGGGAGCCAATGGCATGGGATGTGGTAAGAGCACTTTTTAATTTGATTTTGACTGAAGCGAGAATGAGACGTGCGATTCTGTCCTTCTGCTTTAATGGGTTTTGTGTTGTTTAAATAAAGGCGAGTCAGTCTGGTGTGAGAGCTTCACTCTCGCTGTCTTGGGCTGAGCTGCGATTGCAGCTGATTTTATTGAGAGCTGAAGAGGGTTTTGCCGCTCTTGTCAAGCGCTGACCGTGCGGTGCAGAACCCGCCGCCCCGGGCGCAGTTAATCAGCGAGTCCTGACACTGGCAGGGTGGCAGTAATTGCAGGTGGCAGTAATTGCAGACGGCGCTGATTGGCGCAGGTTGGGCTCCGCTCGCTCTCCTCCTCACACCGCCGCCGCTTTGTCTTTCCACAGGTCACGCACAACACACGTGATCCGTGAGCTTACCTTCACTCGCAGGTCTGCAAACATGTGATCTCTGAAGCAGAGTGGGCGGAGCTCGACTGTCTCATTTGCATGCGCTGTTTTTTCCCTTCTCTTTGTGAATGCAGTCTTTCCTCTGTTATTAAATGCGCTCGACTGCTTTCCAACTTTTCTTCAAGCTTCTTCTAACTTTTTTCCTTCTTTCTTATTGCACCTCACTCGTGTGTTCTGCTGAACGCTAAACGAACGTCACTTCACTGTAAATCTAATGTTCACACACTTGAACACACTTTTTGTGTCTTTTACAAACAGCTTCCCAACTAACAAATGTAGGTTATAAAAACATTGTGGGAAGATATTTTGATTTTATATTATTATGATATAATATTAGATATTATGTTTCAAAAGCATTAAAATTAGTTTTCTTGTTGTGATTATAATGTTATTTAAAGGTTACAAAAACATTTCTTACAACATCTGTAATGTGTGCTTTGAATGTTTATTTGTATTGTTAAAACTTAAAAAGTCCAGTTTTCTAGTCATGTTACAAAAATATTTCTGACAATTTTCTACTAATTTTGTCACTGAAAATATACCGTTACTTGAATGTTTATTTTCAATATTCTAAGAATGTTAAAATAGTTTAAATAACATCTTTAAGGAGGTTTTGATCTCAGAATGTTTTCTCATAATTTTAAGAGAATTCATATCAAATATAAATAAAGTTCTAACAACGTTTTGTCCTAACATTTGTATAACTTTAAAAAATGTTTGTGAAAGTTGTGAGCTGGGTTCAGTGGTTTGCTGGTCTTTATGTTTATCCTAGCTGCTCTCCCATTCTGGTAAAACTAGTTTCCCAGCCTAACTAGTTACCAGTTAACCATTAAACTAGACCAGCCTGATTAGTGAAAACTGTCTTAGTGGCCAACTAAGATCATCGAAACTTAGACTGGTTGTTTTCATTTTAGTTTGAGTCCACTTTGGACATTCTGCTGACTTTAAATAACTTGTCAACTCCATGTCAACTAGCAGTCATTCAGAATATTAGTGACTGCTTAATGTAAGACTAGAACTGACTAGAAGTCACTTTGCAAGTAAATGTCAGCTACTCCTAACACACTCCTAACACTAACCCTAACAGTCTACTAATACTCTAATGAGAAGTAGTTGACATGCAGTAGTTAGTAGAATGACTGCAGTGGATGATCAGTATAAAATGTAACTCATATTTCTTTCTGTAAAGTCACTAAAACACTGAAACTCTTTAATAAATGAAACTCTTTGTAATTTGCTCTAACAATGACTTTGAGTTTCAGACTGTGATTGTATAAATATCACACACTGGCGTTTGTCGCTGAACTTGCTGTAGCGCTGTGAACGAGAGATGGCGTTCAGACTTACACCTTCATAAAAATAACCCTGCATCTGCCTCAGAAGGTGTAAATTAATGAAAAGCGCTCATGCCATCTGTGCTGCTTCTCTTGTGAGTGTGTGAATCTCCTGTGAGCCGCTGCGTGTGTGTGTGTGTGTCCACCAGTGGTCAGGCGTGTTACACACGTGCGCGTGTGTGTGTGTGCGCTAACACAGTCTTTATCAGCGTGTCACAGGGATCATGTGCACAAGTACTCATTTCTCTTATGAGAACATTTATTCACACAGCAGGACGTGTGAGATGTGTTTGCGCTGATGGCTTGTGTTCAGTGCTGTTTGTGTCACTTATGATTTTGGAAATGCAATTCATCATTGGCATCAGTTTCATAACAATTCAATTTTTTTTCAGGCATAGAAACTTAGAGATAGTTAGACACTGCACGTAAATACAGGATTTAACCAATGTGTGAATTTGACACATTTTGTTTGCAGAATACAGGTGTCAGTCCAACACTCACGACGGTGGTTTGGTGTCTGTCAGGTGTGTGTCATATTTTGATTATTTTTGTTGATACTAGATATACACTGTAAAAAACTGTAAAAATGCTACAGGAAATACCTAAATGGTTAACGTAAGTTTCCCTACTATATACAGTGAAAACTGTATTGGACTTGCATGTAATTTTACAGTAGTATACCATTTTTAGAAGTGGGGAAAAGAATGTAAAATCTACACTGAATAACTGTAAATTGACATTCCCAGAATTCGCTGTGTCACATTTTTTTTAAATTTGACAGGGTTTTGTTGTTGTTAAAGTAACTGTTTCTTCTTAGTGTTTTCTTATCAGTTTTGTACATTAGGCTTGTATGTTACATGTAATGTTGTTAAATTAATATTTATTGCATTATTTCAGTTTCATGTGTGTTACCGTGATGCTGTTTCTAGTTCTAGGGTTCTATAAATGTTAGTATTTAAAAGCTGCTTGTGATGAGCTTTGGTTCATCGTGTGACTTTCTCATCACAACCGGCTTTTGGTGGTTATCAGTGTATTACAAAGGTACAAAAGGTACATTTCAGTACTTCAATAGGTTGGTATATTAACTTTATATCAGTTAATGAAATTACAGTATTTAAATGTAAATTTAAGTTAAAACCATAAAACTTAAAACATTGCTACCGTATTTTTTACTGTAAAATTCCAACAACCACAGCTGCCGTTTTTTACCGAAAATGTTACACATTTCTTTTTTTACAGTGTATGGATATAAATTGTCTCCACCTGCTGTGTAGAGTCATTCACAAACCACAGCTCTTAAACAGTATCCTGTTACTGTTTCTTTAAAAAAGCCCTAAATTAACCGACTGATTCACAAAATGAAGTGAAGGTGACTCGCTGCATTAACTAGTGGTTCAAACAGGTTCCGTTCACACTGCACTGATTTAATGTGAATGTTTTTCTCTCCTGTCAGAAAAAGAAAAAGCAAACAGAAGCAGCTGAAACGATCAAGACCGCCGTGCGATGCGCCTCTAAAACATCACATCAAACATGGAAGGCTGTGATGTACTTTGTCCTCTCAGCGAGTGTGAATGTGGATGTCTAGGAAAGCCTGTAGCTGTAATCATATATTTATTGCAGTATTATTTCAGTATTCACCCACATGATGGCATTTCTGATGCTGCTTCACTGTTTACAAGCACGAGCTTGTGTTGCGTTTGAGATCAAGCGCCTCACCAAAATCAGGCTGTTGTGAGAGCGGCGCGTGCGGGAGCAATTACAGCAGCTGCTGCTGAGGAGAAATTACATGTGTGTCTTGACACGACAGCAGAGAAAGAGAGAGAGTTTGACACCGTGTGCATCTGCTGGAGCGAGAGACGCGTTTGCGTTTGCGCCTGCACCTGCACCCGACGCATTATTGCAGGAGAAAGTGAAAGAAACACGATCACTTAAACCAGCCTAAAGTGGTTTCTGGTCTGGGGCGCGTTTCCTAAAAACAGCTGTTGTTCCAATAGTTACCTACGACCATAGTTAGCTAACAGTGCTTTTTGGAAACACACCCCTGGTCAGCTGCTTTAGCTGTTCTCCCAGCACACAAAACCAGGAAACCAGCTGGTTTAAGCAGATGAAGTTTGCAAAACCGTTTCTTAGAACATTCATTAAGTAAATATTAACACCACAAGAATGTTTTGAGAACGTTAAACCTCGGATCGTTTTCTCGCAACATTATGACAACATATATCAAATAAGAACGTTACGTTAACGTTACTTTAAGAACACTTCGAAATGATGTGAGATGGTTCCCCGTTAGCCCACAGGCTCCAGATGTGATGCTTTCGTCAGCGCGTTTTATTCACATCGTTTTCTCCATCAGGCCTCATTGAAGCTCGTCGAGGTGATTTTGCTGAACCTGTAACTCCATCTTCTCTCTTCCTCTGAACCCTGGAGGAATTCTGCTAACTTTGTTTCTAAAAGTGGCATCGTGAAGAAAGTTCTGCTCGCCGGGTTGCCATGACAACTGTTTCCGGGAGAGAGGCAGAGACTCGGCGAGATGCAGAAGAAGAAACTGGAGATGAAGCGTTCAGAGGGCAGGTGAGCGAAAACCAGGCCTGTCAGGAGACAGAAACTCTGAAACTGTGTGTGTGTGTGTATAACGCATATGTGTGTATATATACTGTGTGTATAGATATGTATTCAGCTTTATATAAAGAGCTGGGCAAATATATCACTTACATAGTTGATGTAAAGCAGTATAATAATGCGTTTTATCTCCTGTCATTAGGGTTCACAGATTTACTACTTTATGTATGACTGACCTGCAGATTGATGTTGCATCTTCAAGACATTTGAATTGCATCTAATGGTAGGAAAATTCCTTCTTCTGGGATTTTGCATACAGGTCAAGTGGCACGATTAACTGCTTCCATTTTAATTATTTTTTATGGTTAATCACAACATGAATGTGGTAAATTGACAGAGTGTGTAATTTGGAAACTGAATCCTCCTCATCCTCTTCTAGATGTGACTGACAGGACCAGAGAAACAACAGCATCATCTCAGATTCTCCACGTTCACACAGCGGCAGATTCGGCTCTCAGTCCTGTGTTATCAATACACTTGTGTTTACACACACTCCAGATATATTTGAGAGTGACGACCTGCCAAACTCATATTCTCACCATAAGCATTGCTGTGTGAAGAGAACAGAACCAGACTGGATCATACTGTAATTGGACATAAATCATTTTTAGCCGTTGCTCTGCAATCTGACTGGATGACGCTCACATCAGATGGGTTATATGACTTTTTTGAGTTTTTTGAGGAAAACATTTCAGGATTTTTCTCCATATAATGGACTGATATGGTGCCCCGGTTTTTGAACTTCCAAAATGTAGTTTAAATGCAGCTTCAAATGATCACAAATGTGGTTGTAAACAATCCCAGCCGAGGAAGAAGGGTCTTTTCTAGTGAAACCATCGGTTATTTTCATGAAAAATAATACAATTTATATACTTTTTAATGTCAAACA
>VONZ01003635.1:0-18678 GCA_012976165.1 Labeo catla | reverse complement strand
CTGTCCATGGTTCCTGGAAAAAGGGGGAGGTACATAATAAATAGCTGTTAATTCCTTAACCTTTCCTCCAATTTAGATGAGACTACCCTTAAATTAAAGCTCAAAGTGTGCACTTTAAGCCTAAATTATATTATATAACTGTAACTTGAATATGTTTTGGTCAACAGCTAAAATAATAAAACTTGTGTCAGTGTCCAAATATATATATATATATATATATATATATATCTGACTGTGTAGTATATGTCACCAGAGAGAAGTCTGTTGAAGAAAAGATTGATTTATGACATTTTGATTAAACATTATGCATTGTTATTGTTAGTTCTCACTTATAATAAAGACTAAAACACAGTAATGTGAAATATTTCATATTCACAGCTCCTCTCACGATGTGGCTTTCAAAATGTGAATATGACATGATCCTTATTTTAATATTGACTTTTGAACAAGTTTTGATGACATGAGCCAGGGTAACCTAACTTAAACTGATAGTCTTATGCCAAATCTGTCAACATTGTGTATTTTGAGACCAAAAAGCTACAAAAAAAAGCAGAGCAAAGTGTATCCACAATGCAACACTGCCATCAGTGCAAATGAGACTGGGATAATCAACAGGAATGAACTGCGCAGTGCAACCCACAGGACAGAGAAAACCGTCCAAAACAGATCATATTCTAACTGTCTCTCCCACTAAATGAATCGACTGTTGAGTTGAGTTGGAGTGCAGTTGTTGCTAATATTCAAGAAAAATGGATTACATGCACAATAGGCTTCAGAATTTCTAAAATAAACATAATTGTTAACATATAGTAGACTCCTTTTTAATGACACATTTAACAAGGTTGCTAAACCCTGTTTTGAGTGATAACTGTAGATGTACAGGGCTTGAATATGAATACCCACACGGAAATAACCTATATAAACATATGTTTTAATATAGGTTTTGATATAGGTTTTTAATATATGTGACATATATAAAATTGGCCGTTTTCCTATATTATATGTACATATATGTGCATATATGTACATATATGTACATATAATATAGGAAAACGTCCAATTTTATATATGGAGTTGAGCTCATCATGTATGACAGTTGCCAAAGTGAGATATGAGCTAAAATGACCAGATCCTGCCATGAGCTATATAGGAGACATATCTTGTATGTACATATAGGGCTTTTTTGTGGATATAAAGAAGCAATACAGGAGACCTATATGGCCTGTATATGCACATATATGCACCTCAATTTTTCCTATATGTGGCATATATACGCATATATGCAGCATATATTTTATCATATATGTGCATATATACTGCATATAGGTTTCATATATGCGCATATATCCTCATATAGGTTCTTTCCATGTGGGTAGGCTTGAAAAGTATAAAAATTTGCATTGAGCCAATTAAAAAAAAAAAAATGTATTTCACAAGGAGTGCTGCTGTAGCAATGATTAGCGATGATTTATGTAACATTTAAATTTTTGTCCATGTCCTTAGGTAACTGTACGTATTCATTGCATCACAATCCTGTGAACTTGGTCAAAAAATTGAACTCCCTGTGAAACCACTTTGAAAATATAAAATCTAAAAATACATACCCTATACAATCGACATTAATTTATATGTAATAAAGAACTAAAGTTTTTAACTTAACTTTTTTCATACAAAACTGACATTGAACATTGTTCTGAAGGATGACATGACAGGCCAGGGTAACCTAACCTAATTGATATCGGTGTGCAGATAAGTTGACCAATCAAATCATGTACTTTTTGACAAACATCTAAACACATCTGTTAATATTTAATTTAAAAATTAAAACTTAGTCAGCAAGATACCACTATAAAAGAGCTGAAGCTCTGAGGAGTTCTTCACAAACCACCAGCCATGAGAGCTGTTGTGCTTGCCCTGACTGTAGCCCTTGTGGGTAAGTAAAATTCTGAACTTAAGGTCTTCTTCTTTGTCTTTTCTTTAAAGATTTCTCTTTAACGAAAGTACATTTAGAACCTCTTCAAAAACTAAACTAGACACGCAATTGTCAAAGCATATTCTCTCATTTGTTTTTTCAGCAAGTCAACAGATCAACCTTGGTAAGTAATATGATTTGGCACAATATTATTTGGGGTTTTTTTTAAACTTCTAATTTACAGCTGTTGCATTCTTGCTTAAACACTACCTTTTTCAGTTCCTGAGTTTGCCCTCGATAAGACCTATGTGTACAAGTATGAGGCTCTACTTTTGGGCGGGCTTCCCCAGGAAGGTCTGGCCAGAGCTGGTATAAAAGTCAACAGCAAGGTTCTCCTCAGTGCCGCGACTGAGAACACCTTCTTGATGAAGGTAATGACTTTCCAGAAGTGTAGAAATTGTAAGATTTCTACACTAAAGGACAACAACAATGTTAGCCATAATTAACTTAAAAACATTTCCCTCGTTAAAAATGAAAATGTTTCTTTACAGCTCATGGACCCTCTGCTCCACGAGTATGCTGGCATTTGGCCCAAGGATCCATTTGTTCCTGCCACTAAGCTCACTGCAGCACTGGCTGCTCAGCTTCAGATTCCCATCAAGTTTGAGTACGCTAATGGTGTGGTCGGAAAGGTATTTGCCCCTGCAGGAGTCTCCCCTACAGTCATGAACTTGCACAGAGGTATCCTCAACATCCTTCAGCTCAACCTCAAGAAGACCCAGAATGCCTATGAGCTGCAAGAGGTGAGAAAGTGATCCTATTACATTTTTGAAGGCATTAGTGATGCCTAAGTTCTGCAGTCTTATTTTTTGACTTGTCCTTCAAGGCTGGAGCTCAGGGAGTGTGCAGGACCCACTATGTCATCAATGAGGATACAAAGGCAAACCACATTATTGTCACCAAGTCTAAGGATCTGCGTCACTGCCAGGAGAGAATCATGAAGGACGTCGGTTTGGCATACACTGAGAGGTGTGCTGAATGCACAGAGGTAATTAAGAAAACTGGAAAGAACTGAAATGTTTACTCAATGAAAATGCCAGAAGTCAAATGGTCACATACCATTCTCTTAACAGAGGGTCAAGGGTCTGATTGAAACTGCAGCTTACAACTACATCATGAAACCAGCGGCTGCTGGTGTACTGATCGCTGAGGCAACAGTTGAGGAAGTGCATCAGTTCTCACCTTTGAACGAGATCCATGGCGCGGCAATTATGGAAGCGAAGTATGACTGACCATCTATGAGATTTCTATTAGAAATATGAACTATCAATATTCCTAACATATTGACTTAAACTTACTTGAGTTAAAATTTCCCAAATTATTGTTTCTTTTAGACAAACCTTGACTTTTGTTGAGATTGAGAAGACCCCTGTTGTTCCGGTCAAAGCTGATTACTTGGCCCGTGGGTCCCTGCAGTATGAGTTTGCAACTGAGATTCTTCAGACTCCCATTCAACTCATGAAGATCAGTGATGCACCAGCCCAGGTATAATTCATACCTTAAAACTTAAAAAAATCTCTAATTTTTTTCAAAGCCTTTGATCCATGTTGAAGACATCAAATGAGCGTTGATCCTCTCTCTCTAGATTATTGAAGTTCTTAAGCACCTTGTTACAAACAATGTGGCCATGGTCCATGATGATGCTCCCCTTAAGTTTGTTCAGCTCATTCAGCTCCTGCGTGTTGCCACCTTAGAAAACATTGAGGCTATCTGGGCTCAATTCAAGGACCAACCAGTTTACAGGTACATTCTGTGAGCAATAAGTTAACAGGAATATAGTACAAGAGCAGATTTGTTATTATTTTAAACAATGACTTTGGTAGGCGCTGGCTTCTGGATGCTCTTCCTGCTGTTGGCACACCAGTAATAGTAAAACTGGTCAAGGAGAAGTTTCTGGCTGGTGAACTTACCCTTCCCGAGTTCATTCAGGCTCTTGTGGTTGCTCTGCAAATGGTCACTGCTGATCTGGAAACCATCCAGTTGACAGCTGTGGGTACATCTTACTATCCTCAAAATGCTGTTCTTCAAATGTTGCCTTAAATAATCGTTCCACATCTTCTCAAACAGAGTTTGGCTCTGCACGAGAAAATTGCCACAATCCCAGTGCTGCGTGAAGTTGTCATGCTTGGATTAGGTTCCATGATTGCCAAGCACTGTGTTGCAGTTCCCACTTGCTCTGCTGAGCTTCTCAGGGTAAACACCTCAAGCCTTCCACAAATTTCTGACAAGGACTCTCTTTTTAATATTTGTCTGATTGTATGTGCTTCAAACTCCTCAGCCCATCCATGAGATTGCAGCAGAGGCCATTGCTAAGAATAACATTCCTGAAATCACTTTGGCTCTTAAAGTTATGGGCAATGCTGGTCATCCTGCTAGTCTTAAACCCATCATGAAGCTCCTACCTGGACTGAGAACTGCAGCTACTGCTCTGCCCCTTAGAGTCCAGGTTGATGCCATCTTGGCCCTGAGGAACATTGCCAAGAAAGAGCCCAGACTTGTAAGTGTCAGACATTGTAGAAAAGAATAAAAGATGATTATGCACATTTTCTTTCAATAATAAACTAACCTTGTTTCCTGACTCAGGTTCAGCCAGTGGCCCTACAGCTTGTATTGGACAGGGCTCTCCATCCAGAAGTGCGTATGGTTGCTTGTATTGCGTTGTTTGAGACCAAGCCCTCAGTGGCCCTCGTCTCCAGTCTTGCTGGTGCTTTAAGGACTGAGACCAACATGCATGTTGCAAGCTTCGCCTATTCCCACATCAAGTCCTTGACCAGAATTACTGCTCCTGATATGGCAGCCGTGTAAGAAAAACAAATCATTTTTCATATATTTTACTTCATCATATCACATAAGCACAAGCACATGAGGTAATCATGGTTGTCCATTTCAGTGCTGGGGCAGCTAATGTTGCCATCAAGCTCATGAGCCGCAAACTGGACAGGCTTAGCTTCCGTTTCAGCAGAGCCCTTCAGATTGACTTCTATCATAGTAAGTCTAAAAATTGATGTTCTAGGTGTTTCTAAAATGTGCAAAAAATTCTCCTAACACTGAAATATGGAATAACTGAATTTTCCCTCTGCCCCTGTGCAGCTCCTCTTATGATTGGAGCTGCTGGTAGTGCCTTCATGATCAACGATGCCGCCACTATCCTGCCCAGAGCTGTTGTCGCTAAAGCACGTGCTTACATGGCTGGAGCTGCTGCTGATGTTCTTGAGGTGAACCAACCAAGAATTTTTTTAAAATCTAATTCATGGTTTTAAATGTTTTCAGTCTTCACACAATTGATCCTCTCAAACAGATTGGTGTGAGAACTGAAGGAATCCAGGAGGCTCTTCTTCAGTCTCCTGCTGCAGATGAAAGCGTTGACCGTATCACAAAGATTAAGCGCACCCTGAGAGCAGTATGTTTTCATATCCAGCGTACTATATACGTTTTTACTTTTTAAAAAATATTGTAAACATAACAGGCAAAATGTAAATGACTTCTCTTTAACCCTTCAAGCTTGCAAACTGGAAGGCCTTACCAACCAATCAGCCACTGGCTTCAGCCTACATCAAATTACTTGGACAAGAAGTGGCTTTTGTCAAAGTTGACAAGACCGTCATTGAAGAAGCAATACCGGTATTTTGTTGTAGTTTATGTCCACCCTATCATTACCATATCCTTTTGAGATCTCTCTAACATATAATTCTCACCATTAGAATATTTTTTTTATAAACACTATCCCCAGATTGTGACTGGACCCAAACCACGTGAACTGTTGAAGGCGGCCCTTAAAGCTTTGCAGGAAGGAATTGCCTTGCAGTATGCCAAACCCCTGCTTGCAGCTGAAGTGCGCCGTATCTTGCCAACAGCAGTTGGTGTGCCCATGGAGCTCAGTTTGTATACTGCTGGTGTTGCTGCTGCAAGTCTCAGTGGTATGTTTTTATTCAGATTCTTTACTCAGATGGGAGGGGGTCACTTCTTAGGTTGATGTTGTTCTGTTCATCCTTCCAGTTCAGGCCACCATTACACCTCCTCTCCCTGAGGCGATTGAGACCATGACTCTTGAGCAGCTTAAGAAGACTGATGTTCAACTCCAAGCCGAAGCTAGACCAAGGTACGCTTTTGCAACTACATTCATGAAGATAAAATATAATGTGTACAACAACAGTTTTACAAACAAATCTCCCTTATTTGTATTTCAGTGTTGCTCTCCAGACCTTTGCTGTGATGGGAGTGAACACTGCCTTGATCCAAGCTGCTGTTATGGCGAGAGGAAAGATCCGTACAATTGCACCTGGAAAAGTGGCTGCAAGAGCAGACATTCTTAAGGGCAACTACAAGGTTGAGGCTCTGCCTGTTGAGCTTCCTGAACATATTGCTGCTGTGAGGTAATCAAATCTTAGTGATGGCAGAGTAAAGTCAGTGTAGCGACTCTTTTGTGAAATATTCTTTATTTTTCTTATTCCGACAGCTTTGAGACACTTGCTGTAGTCAGAAACATTGAAGATCCTGCTGCTGAAAGGATTGTTCCCTTGGTTCCTGCATTAGCCCTGCAAAACCCCCAGACTTACGCTGGTGATTTGGTAAGCTTTAAATACACATATGAAACATGCTAACATTTGCTTCAAGTTCCATAGTGGAAAGTCTTGATATTTTGTTGTTCTTTCCAGTCCTCTGAGATGACACCTGAGGCTCCTCTGAGAGCTCCTGCTCCATTCCACAAGACTCTTTGTCTTGCTGTCCCATACATTGAAATCAAGGGTTGCATTGAGGTGAACTCTCACAATGCTGCTTTTATCAGAAATGCTCCTCTGTTCTACATAATTGGACAACACTCAGCCCGTGCTGCACTAGCAAGAGGTACACTTACAAAAAAGACAACATTCATGAAAGAATTTCAGATGAAATGATAATTAATGGTCTATCGCTTTGGCTTTAGCTGAAGGTCCTGCAGTCGAAAGACTGGAGCTTGAAGTCCAAGTTGGTCCTAGAGCTGCTGAGAGGCTCCTTAAGCAAATCAGCCTCATTGATGAGGAGACTCCAGAAGGAAAGGCCTTCCTGTTGAAACTGAGGGAAATCCTGGAGACTGAAGACAAAAACACTCCTGTGTCTTCTAAAAGCAGCAGCAGTAGCCGCATCATCAGCAGCAGCAGCAGTTCAAGCTCCTCGTTGTCCAGCTCTCGTATGACTGAGGTGAGGACGTGGAATGTAGCGTGTTGGTTAAGCAGCGAGTATCTGTTAATAATATGTATATTTATTTACACTAAGTCATTTTATGTGTATTTTCAGACTGCCACCATTATGGAGCCTTTCAGGAAATTCCACAAAGATCGAGTAACTACTAAAAATATTGTTAATATTAATACTTTAGATTATTAATGTCTATTACTTATTTCAGAACATGTTTTTGCTTGCAGCACATGGCACCCCATGGAGCCTCAAAGGCAGCTAGCAGTGGAAGTGCTGCAGCTAGTTTTGAGGCTATCCAGAAACAGGTGAATGATTTAGTGTCATCTGTTTGTTCAAAATAACACAAAACCCAAGGGCAATATCCTATTTAATTCTTTCTATGGTTTATGCTTTCAGGCTAAGTTCCTTGGTAATGCTATTCCACCTGTTTTTGCTGTCATTGCCCGTGCTGTGAGAGTTGACCGCAAGCTGCTGGGCTACCAGCTTGCTGCTTACTTTGACAAGCCAACTGCAAGAGTGCAGCTCGTCATTTCTTCCATCGCTGAAAACGACAACCTGAAGATCTGTCTTGACGGTGCCCTCCTGAGCAAACACAAAGTCACTGTAAGCCTGGAATTGCAATTTTTTTTATTAATATTATTTTATTGGATTATTTCTTATGTTAAAGTAAGCACAAACTTGTTTTCCAGGCCAAGTTTGCTTGGGGTCCAGAGTGCCAACAGTATGCAGTCATTGCCAAAGCTGAGGCTGGTGTACTTGGCGAATTTCCTGCTGCACGTTTAGAAGTTGAATGGGAGAGGCTGCCAATAATTGTCACCACCTATGCCAAAAAGTAATGTTTAGCAACACTGAACAACAAATGTATGAAGTAATGCAGAAAACGACACTGATTTAATAGTTATTATCTGTGTACCACGTCCCAATTAGGCTGGCTAAGCACATCCCTATGGCGGCTCTCAAAGCAGGCTTCAGGTTTGAAAGAGCAATGAACAGTGAGAAAGAGATTGAACTGACTGCGGCCTTACCAACTCAGAGATCCCTGAATGTCATTGCTAGGATGCCAGAGGTGAAATAGTTTTCCTTTTTTAAATTATGACCCACACAGTGATGTAATAAGAAAATACAACTAATTCTTTTTGTTCTTCCTGCACTAGATGACACTGTCAAGAATGGCTATTCCTCTTCCAGTCACTGTTCCCATCAATCCAGACGGAACCCTTTCCATTCATATCGATGAGGACATTCTCGCCTGGATCCAGAAACATATCAAGGAAGAATAAGACATGAAAAATTACATTTTACATTTTCAGAAGAAAATGTGAGCTGTGTTCATGGAGATCTGATTTTCCTTTGACAGTTTAATTAAACACATTACCACGAATGTCATGTACAGAATGTAATGCAATGTAGTCTAATACTAATAAATACCCTGCAAGTGAAATCGCGTGAACTGCTTTCATTTTATAATAACACTAAGCAATACTCATAACAGTTTTTCCACAATTCACACAAAGGTTTGCAAATATGAACAGTTTATGAAAGAAAATTTACAGTGAAGAGGATTTACTTGAATGAACTTCTATAGAGGTATATAGACCATATCAAATTCACAGTAAAATCAGAATTATTAACTCTCTTGATAAATATAAATCTGGTGGAGAAGGGGGTGGGCACATATTGGCCACAACTATTAGCACCCTAGAAATTCTTATGAAACAATATATTAAGAATATCTTCAGGGCTCTCAAGTTTTGGAAAAAGTTTGGAGTGAGATTACTGTTAAGGGAGAAGCCACTCAAATATTTGCAGCAGCGGCCCCTCGGCCCCACACAATTTTCTTATGTTTTTAAGTTACATTTTATCTATTGTTCAAAATTGACCAGCACAAAATAGGAATTTTATCAACTGGTAAATCTAAATAAAATAAAATGTTTATATTTCAGAAATACAGATCAAAGAAAAAAAGAAATTAGGCCCCAAACAAGCCAACATAACAGCAGCGCTCAATACTGTACACATACAGTAGGATTGCAGAACTTGCCCTCTGCATGTAGCCTATGTAAAGCTGTGCATTTCAGCATTTCAGCTTATGAATGGCTTTTTTTTATTGCAAGTGTTTTTTGCACATTTTGATGTCTTGATGATAGTGGTAGGGGCTTGAACTTAACTAGAGTAGCTAGTAATGGAATTATGTAATTTAATAACAAATGTAACTAATTTGTTAAAGTTACTGAAAAACAATGTACAGTTAAATTACAGTTACTTATGAAAATGTTAACGATTACAAAGGGGATTAACATCTGAATATTTTCACACACTTACAGATTTGATTTCCCAAATTGCACTGACTGCTCTAAAATATGAGACACCAATGTTTCAGGAGTTTAGGACACAGAACAGAACACATGCCTATTTGATAACTGTTTATTTCCAATTTGGGTTTATTGTATATGCTTTAATTTTTTAAGATTAACTGTTTTTTTTGTTTGTTTGTTTGTTTGTTTTTTTTTTTTTTGTCCAAGGCATTGTTAGATGACAGTGTTTCCAGTCATAGCCGTGCAAGGATTTTATTTCAAAAATGGTATCATAGCTATTAAACTATATCTTATCATTTTAAAAACCTGTATTTAACCTCAGAATGATCTCAAAGTAAAAAGAGATGCTAAAGTCTGATTTTGCGGTGGCTGCGCTTTAAAATTAAAGTATAATGATCATAATTCAAGTGATGAAGGATTTTGTAAGTCTCACAGTAATTAGTGTTCAGTACTACTGTAAGGTTAAACTTGCCTGCTTTAAAAGTTTAAAAAGGATTAACAGCTGAAAACATTCCACAGAATTTTAGAAAAGTAATCAAAAAGTAATCAAATGTAAGCAGTTGCATTACTTTTAAAGCACTTGAAGTAGTTACACTACTTATTACATTTTAAATAGGGTAACTTGTAATCTGTAACCTATTACATTTTCAAAATAACCTTCCCAACAATGTTGATACATTTAATGTATTTTTGAAATATATATAAATTATTTGGATGATAATTAATTTGTTTTACCAATTGTATTGGTAATACACCAGATTTACCAATTATCTAGTGCTTTCCTTAGTTTCCAGTAGCCAAAACTTAGTTAAAGCTGTTGGAGAGCTAATAATCTTGCAAGAATTTGGCTATATTTCCAAACATCAGCTCTAACTATCTTTGATCACAGGCAAGTGATTTTGTCCAGGAACGTAAAATGAAGAAAAAAACAGAAGGGGTTACCTACTGCATTAATTTTGTTAGTTTTTAGAAAATACAAAGGGCAACGTCCACTCCGTGACCGCAACGCGGCCACCGCCTCAACTGCACAAAACGCTTCCACTGGGAGAGAAAGCGGCAGCCCCGCGACCGACGATTCCACAGTTTGCCGCGTCCAGTGTGTTGCCTGTTGCCTAGTGACGAACGTTACTGTAGCGGGATCACGTAATTTACCCAAAAACAAAAAATTCTAATTTCTGATATTTGCTGGTAGGTGGCATTTAACAGTCAACAAGACAGCAATGAACTCCCCCTGCAAGCCTGCGCCTCGTCCATTAACATTATATAGCGGGATAAGTTATGCCTTACTTCTCAGCGTGAGAAATACAAGGTGTGGCGTGAGAGCGTGTGCACTGGTTGAAATGCGTGTGTCTCGCGGTGAATGCGTGATACTTGAGAGCGCTGCATCTTTACATTGTTTTTAGCACACCAGAGTGACTAAAATTATGAAACTGTCTAGCCTTTACTAAAATTTTCTTAATCATTCATCACAATAGTACACAGGGGTGGGGAAAATCAACGACTCACATTTGAATCGCGATTCAGTCTCCTAGCAATTCGCATCGATTCACAAATTTCAAAAACCGATTTTCTAGTTAATATAATAATATTAATAATGGCATGTTGTCGGAACAAAACAGCAACAGCAATGGAGAATGAAAAACAAATGTATCCTGCCCCATTTTCAGTGAGGGCATGTGTTTGGAAAAATATTATATTAATTACTGATCTTTATTATGGGAAGTATTCGGAAAGGGACGGAAAACAAACAACGCGTTCTACGGAGACACTAAAGAGACATGGTTAGCCGCGCTAGCGATAGCCTGTTATATTAGAGTACATAATATATATTTCACTTACCACAGAAACAGAGTAAGGAGAGATGACTGATAGGACGATAGCGAATGATTTGCAGATTCTGAGCACCACTGACAAACATCTAATCTGGTAAGTAGGCCAACGCTCCCGTGTGATCGCGAATCTCGAAATTTAAAGTAAAACAAACAAACGCGCATTCAAAGCGGTTTCAGTGTCCAGCATATTAATAACGGCTCACTGATGCCTCCAATTTGTGTACAGTGTAATTACTCAATTAATTAAAACATATTTATATTTGAAATATAAATTAAATATAGCACTGACATATATTTTTTTCCTCCCATCTCGTTTTACGCGGTTTCGTCATGTCATTTCTTTCCTTTACACCGTGTGATCGCGTTCGGACACATCCCTAATGGAAAGTGTAGAGTATTTTAGATTTATAAGGAAGTTAATTGTTAATAATAAACACTGATTTCTTGAGTCAGGACTACCATACTATATACTGGTGTGTTTTTGTATTAAAATACTGAGTTTGATGTCCAGTGTGCACAAAAAAGTTATGAAAAATTGTGAATCATGATTAAAAATTGTGAATGGACTTTAATCAAATCGTGACCCAAAGAATCAATTTGAATCAAATTGTGAGGTACCAAAACATTCCCACTAATAGTACAACCAAAGAATATAATTCTGGTGTGCAGTGCAGCAAAATATTGATGAGCTTCACAAAACAGAAAGTGACTGTTAAAAAATAGGTAAATAATTGAAAATCCCCATTTCCACTATCAGGGCAATAATTAAGATTCAATTAAGTTGCAATCAACTGGAGATGTTATGAATCTGCCTGGGAGTGAGCATGTATCCACATTTTTTTCCTAATGGACAGTGAATAGGAACTAGGCACGTGACAGTATAAAATTTTCACAGTATACGGTATTATCACAGATATTAAAATTTAGTTGCAAAAAAAGTGTCGTCATATAACAGGTTTAATAACTTTTTTTCTTATAATGAAAAGAACTGAACGTTTCAACACAATAAATCCAAAAAATGTTTCAAACAGGTTAAAGCGCAAAAGAATTATAAAGAACAATAGGCAACACTTTACAATAAGGTCTCATTAGTTAATGAAACATCTTGGTGACATCTTTAGTCATCTTTAAAACATCTTAACAACTTTGTTAATCATCGCTGAAACATCTTTAATTGACATCTTGCACTTTCGATCTTTAGAAACATGGTAAGCGCAATCTTAATCATGCTAGAAACATCTTGGCGACATCTTGGTCATGACAGAACATCTTAGCGACATCTTGTCGTAATTTGGAAACATCTCTTAGCAACTTTGATAATCATCTTTAGAAACATCTTGTGACATGCTTAATCATCTTTAGGAAACATCGCCTTAACATCTTGAGTCATGCTAGAAACATGCTAGCAACTTCTTAATCATGCTAGAAACATCTTGCTTGACATGCTAATCATGTTAGAAACATCTTGGCGACATCTTAGTCATCTTTAGAAGCATGCTAGCAACTTTGCTAATCATGCTAAAACATCTTAACGACATGCTAGTCTGTGCTAGAAACATGCTAGCGACATGCTAGTCATGCTAGAAACATGCTAGTCATGCTAGAAACATCTTTAACGACATCTTAGTCATCTTTAGGCTATCGCTTGTAGCAACTTCTTTAATCATCTTTAGAAACATCTTGTGACCGTATAATGCTAGAAGCATGCTAGCGATATGCTAATCACGCTAGAAACATGCTAGTGACATGCTAAACATGTTAGAAACATGCTAACGACATGCTAATCATGTTAGAAACATGTTAGCAACTTTGCTAATCATGCTAGAAACATGCTAGCGACATGCTAATCATGTTAGAAACATGTTAGCAACTTTGCTAATCATGCTAAAAACATGTTAACAACTTGCTAATCATGCTAGAAACAGACTAACAACATGCTAGTAACTTGGTAATAATGTTAGAATCATCTATCTATCTTTCTGTCGATTGATAATCTGACCAATACTATCTATCTATCGATCTATCTATCTGACAGACTACATTCAAACTTTAAAACTTCTAAATATTTCAGACTGAAAACCATCCAAACTTAAAACTTCTTAAACTTCTTAAACTATTTAAACTTTTGAAACTTTTCAAACTTTTCAAACTTTTCAAACTTTTTCAAACTTTCTGGTCCGGCTTTCTCAAGCCAACTTAAAGTTTGTCTTGACGAACTTTCTTATCTAGTTAAGTTGGCTTGAGAAAGCCAACTTACTGATCTACTATTTAAACTTCTTATTATTATTAAGTTGGCTTGAGAAAGCCAACTTACTGATATGCTATTTAAACTTATTATTATTATTATTCTTCTTACTAAAACTGTTAACTCTAACTCGTCCTAGAGCTTTAACTCTACAAACTCCAAACTCAGCCCAGATCTTCATACTGATATGGCCGGGTGTGCTATATCTTTTCTAACTGATCGGACTTACGGTTTTCCTAAAAATGACGTTTAAAACTGGGAAAAATCCCATAGACTTACATTGACGGAATGTTCAAATGAGCCAACACTTTTCAAATCCCAACTGTCAAAACTCCCAGAATCCTTTGAGCCTCAATCAAACTTCCCTTCTATGTACTGTATTTCTAATCCATTCAAACTCATTGAAACTCATTCAGACTCATCTATCTATCTATCTATCTATCTATCTATCTATCATCTAACCTTATCTATCTATCTATCTATCTATCTATCATCTAACCTTATCTATCTATCTATCTATCTATCTATCTATCTATCATCTAACCTTTATCTATCTATCTATTCATCTATCTATTTCTATCTAACCTTATCTATTCATCTTATCTATCTATCTATCTATCAATCTAACCTTATCTATTCATCTATCTATCTATCTATCTATCTATCTATCTATCTATCTATCTATCATCTAACCTTATCTATCTATCTATCTATCTATCTTATCTATCTTACTCCATCTATCTATCATCTAACCTTATCTATCTATCTATATATCTATCTATCACTAGCCAAACTAGAGTCATGCTAGTAGCCTGCTAATCATGCTAGTAACATGCTAGTAACTGGCAAATCATGCTAGTAACATGCTAGCAACTTCGCTAATCATGCTAGTAACATGCTAGTAACTGGCTAATCATGCTAGTAACATGCTAGCAAGTTTGCTAATCATGCTATAAACATGCTAGCAACTTGCTAATCACATTAGAAACATGTTAACGACATGCTAATCATGCTAGAAACATGCTAGCGACATGCTAGTCATGCTAGAAACAGGCTAACAACATGCTAATCATGCTAGAAACATGCTAGCAACATGCTAATCATGCTAGAAACCTGTTAGCAACTTTGCTAATCATGCTAGGAACATGCTAGCGACATGCTAATCATGCTAGACACATGCTAGCGACATGCTAGTCATGGTAGAAACATGCTAGCAACTTTGCTAATCATGCTAGAAACATGCTAACGACATGCTAATCATGCTAGAAACATGCTAGCATCTTTGCTAATCATGCTAGAAACATGCTAGCAACTTTGCTAATCATGGCAGAAACATGCTAACTACATGTTAGTCATGTTATAAACATGCTAGCGACATGCTAATCATGCTAGAAACATGCTAGTGACATGCTAGTCATGTTAGAAACATGCTAGCGACATGCTAATCATGCTAGAAACATGCTAGTGACATGCTAGTCATGCTAGAAACATGCTAGCGACATGCTAATCATGCTAGAAACATGCTAGCAACTTTGCTAATCATGTTAGAAACATGCTAGCAACTTTGCTAATCATGCTATAAACATGCTAGCGACATGCTAATCATGTTAGAAACATGCTAGCAACTTTGCTAATCATGCTAGAAACATGTTAACGACATGCTAATCATGCTAGAAACATGCTAGCGACATGCTAGAAACATGCTAGCAACTTTGCTAATCATGTTAGAAACATGCTAGCAACTTTGCTAATCATGCTAGAAACATGCTAGCGACATGCTAGTCATGCTAGAAACATGCTAGCAACTTTGCTAATCATGCTAAAAACATGCTAGTGACATGCTAATCATGCTAGAAACATGCTATCAACATGCTAGTCATGCTAGAAACATGCTAGCAACATGCTAGTCATGCTAGAAACATGCTAGCGACATGCTGATCATGTTAGAAACATGCTAGCAACTTTGCTAATCATGTTAGAAACATGCTAGCCTCATGCTAATCATGCTAGAAACATGCTAGCCTCATGCTAATCATGCTAGAAACATGCTAGCGACATGCTGATCATGTTAGAAACATGCTAGCGACATGCTAGTCATGCTAGAAACATGCTAGCAACTTTGCTAATCATGCTAAAAACATGCTAGTGACATGCTAATCATGCTAGAAACATGCTATCAAAATGCTAGTCATGCTAGAAACATGCTAGCAACATGCTAGTCATGCTAGAAACATGCTAGCGACATGCTAGTCATGCTAGAAACATGCTAGCGACATGCTGATCATGTTAGAAACATGCTAGCGACATGCTAGTCATGCTAGAAACATGCTAGCGACATGCTGATCATGTTAGAAACATGCTAGCAACTTTGCTAATCATGTTAGAAACATGCTAGCGACATGCTAATCATGTTAGAAACATGCTAACGACATGCTAGTCATGCTAGAAACATGTTAGCAACTTTGCTAATCATGCTAGAAACATGCTAGCGCCATGCTACCGACATTAATCATGTTGGAAACATGCTAGCGACATGCTAATCATGTTAGAAACATGCTAGCAACTTTGCTAATCATGCTAGAAACATGCTAGCAACATGCTAATCATGTTAGAATTATGCTAATGACATGCTAGTCATGTTAGAAAAAACATGCTAGCAACTTTGTTAATCATGCTAGTCATTGCTAACCCCCCATGCATCTTTCTGTCGATTGATAATCTGACCAATACTATCTATCTGTCTATCTATCTATCTATCTGACATTCAAACTTTAAAACTTATAAATATTTCAGACTGAAAACCATCCAAACTTAAAACTTCTTAAACTATTTAAACTTTTGAAACTTTTCAAACTTTTTAAACTTTTTAAACTTTTTCAAACTTTCTGGTCCGGCTTTCTCAAGCCAACTTAAAGTTTGTCTTGACAAACTTTTTTATCTAGTTATTCTTCTTCTTCTGAGACTAAATCTGTGAACTCTAACTCGTCCTAGAGCTTTAACTCTACAAACTCCAAACTCAGCCCAGATCTTCAGGCTGATATGGCCGGGTGTGCTATATCTTTTCTAACTGATCGGACTTACGGTTTTCCTAAAAATGACGATTAAAATTGGGAAAAATCCCATAGACTTACATTGACGGAATGTTCAAATGAGCCAACACTATTCAAATTTCAACTGTCAAAACTCCCAGAATCCTTTGAGACTCAATCAAACTTCCCTTCTATGTACTGTATTTCTAATCCATTTAAACTCATTCAAACTCATCTATCTATCTATCTATCTATCTATCTATCTATCTATCTATCTATCTATCTACGCCTAGCAACCAGAATGCTAGTAACTAATCATGCTAGAAACATGCTAGTAACTTGCTAATCATGCTAAAACATGCTAGTAACTTGCTAATCATGCTAAAAACATGCTAGCAACTTGCTAATCATGCTAGAAACATGCTAGTAACTTGCTAATCATGCTAGTAACATGCTAGTAACTTGCTAATCATGCTAAAAACATGCTAGTAACTTGCTAATCATGCTAGTAACATGCTATAACTCTTTGCTAATCATGCTAAACATGCTAGTAACTTGCTAATCATGCTAATCATGCTAGTAACATGCTAACTTGCTAATCATGCTAGAAACATGTTAGTAACATGCTAATCATGCTAAAACATGCTAGTAACATGTTAATCATGCTAGTAACATGCTAGTAACTTGCTAATCATGCTAGAAACATGCTAGTAACATGCTAATCATGCTAGTAACATGCTAGTAACTTGCTAATCATGCTAGGAAACATGCTAGTAACATGCTAATCATGCTAGTAACATGGTAGTAACCTTACATCATGCTAGAAACATGTTAGTAACATGCTAATCATGCTAGTAACATTGCTAGTAACTTGCTAATCATGCTAGAAACATGCTAGTAACATGCTAATCATGCTTGTAACATGTTAGTAAACTCTGTTAATCATGCTAGAAACATGTTAGTAACATGCTAATCATGCTAGTAACATGCTAGTAACTTGCTAATCATGCTAGAAACATGCTAGTGTAACATGTTAATCATGCTAGTATGCTAGTAACTTGCTAATCATGATAGAAACATGCTAGTAACATGCTAATCATGCTAAGAACATAGTAACTCGTTAATCATGTTAGAAACATGCTAGCAACTTGCTAGTCATGCTATAAACATGCTAGCAACATGCTACTAACTTGGTAATCATGCTAACAACATGCTAGTAACTTGCTAATTATGCTAGCAACATGCTACTAACTTGGTAATCATGCTAGAAACACGTTAGCAACATGCTACTAACTTGGTAATCATGCCAGCAGCTTGCTAATTGTGTTAGCAAACATGCAGGTAAAATGCTAATCATGCTAGAATCATGCTAGTAACTTGCTAATTATGTTATCTATCTATCTATCTATTATCTATCTATCTATCTATCTCTGACAGACTATTGCTTTCAAAACATTCAAACTTTAACCTTTTAAAACTACTTTAACTATTTCAGACTGAAAACCATGAAACTTAAAAAAAAATTAAACTTTTAAAACTTCTTAAACTTTTTAAACTTTATAAACTTTCCAAACTTTTTAAAACTTTCTGTTCCGGCTTTCTCAAGCCAACTTAAAGTTTGTCTTGACGAACTTTTTTATCTAGTTATTATTATTATTCTTCTTCTTCTGAGACTAAATTTTCTGACTGCTACTCCTCCTAGAGCTTTAACTCTACAAACTCCAAACTCAGCCCAGATCTTTAAACTGATCTGACTCGGGTTGCTATATCTTTTCTAACTGATCGGTCTTACGGTTTTCCTAAAAATGACGTTTAAAACTGGGAAAAATCCCATAGACTTACATTGACAGAATGTTCAAATGAGCCAGCACTTTTCAAATTTCAACCGTCAAAACTCCCAGAATCCCTTGAGACTCAATCACACTTCCCTTCTATGTACTGTATTTCTAATCCATTTAAACTCATTCAAACTCATTCAGACTCATCTATCTATCTATCTATCTATCATCTATCTATCTATCTATCTATCTATCATCTATCTATCTATCTATCTATCATCTAACCCTATCTATCTATCTATCTATCTATTATCTAACTCTATCTATCTATC
>VONZ01003634.1:0-31349 GCA_012976165.1 Labeo catla | reverse complement strand
GGGAATGAGCGCCCCCTGCTGGTCGGCCAAAAAATAACTGGCACCAGAAGCATTCCAGGTCTTCTCATATTGGTCAGCCACCCAAGGACAGACCAGGCTCTGGTCTCCTTAGCTTTTAGTGAGGAACCAGACTCTGGCTACTGCATGCAAAAGACACACTTGCTGTGTGATCATTAATAAAGCTGCTCCAACAGAGAGGTAGCGCATGATGACAAGCTCAATACCCGCCGTCAGGATGCGCTACCATACTTAACACTAGGCCAAGATGATTAGTAAGGACAACAGTTCGTGAGGAAGCCCGTTTATTACCTCTCCTGAAGGACGCTCCTTTTTACAAGGACCGTTTGATCAAAAGGTCGATTCTTTTTACGGTCTGAAGTCCGCAGGGTTATACTAGGAAATTTGCACCCATACATGTCAGGGGATGAGCGTCCCCCGTTGATCGGCATAAAAACAGCAAAAGCAGCAGCCTTCCCTAATGGGTCTCCCTTCCAACAACAGACCAGGCTGGGGCCTGCTTAGCTTTACTAAAAAAGCAAACTCTGGCTACTGCAGGCAAAAGACACAACTTCACGATGAGCCCTTGAATACAGCCGCTTTAATAGAGGGGTAGCGCATCCTGATAGGCTCAATATGGCTGTCAGGATGCGCTACCATCTTAAACAGTAGGTCAAGTTGATTACATACATGTCAGGGAATGAGCGCCCCCTGCTGGTCGGCCAAAAAATAACTGGCACCAGCAGCATTCCAGGTCTTCTCATATTGTTCAGCCACCCAAGGACAGACCAGGCTCTGGTCTCCTTAGCTTTTAGTGAGGAACCAGACTCTGGCTACTGCATGCAAAAGACACACTTGCTGGGGGATCATTAATAAAGCTGCTCCAACAGAGAGGTAGCGCATGATGACAAGCTCAATACCCGCCGTCAGGATGCGCTACCATACTTAACACTAGGCCAAGATGATTAGTAAGGACAACAGTTCGTGAGGAAGCCAGTTTATTACCTCTCCTGAAGGACGCTCCTTTTTACAAGGACCGTTTGATCAAAAGGTCGATGCTTTTTACAGTCTGAAGTCTGCAGGGTTATACTAGGAAATTTGCACCCATACATGTCGAGGTTTACAAATACTATTAAATACAATAGAGGGCAACCAGCAAGACTTTTGCTCAAACTTGCTTGAAATGCATTAAACTTTTACCAGTGCTTGGAGATGCTGGGGATTGAACCCAAGGCCTCATACATGCAAAGCATGTGCTCGGTAGACTTCTGGAGGTGTCAGTTGTGTGTACTTACAAGTCCTTTTACGCAAGATATCATTTTCATAGTGAGTAGCATAGTGCTGACAAGCTCAATACCCGCCGTCAGGATGCGCTACCATACTTAACACTAGGCCAAGATGATTAGTAAGGACAACAGTTCGTGAGGAAGCCAGTTTATTTCCTCACCTGAAAGACGCTCCTTTTTACAAGGACCGTTAGATCAAAAGGTCGATTCTTTTTACAGTCTGAAGTTTGCAGGGTTATACTAGGAAATTTGCACCCATACATGTCAGGGGATGAGCGCCCCCTGCTGATCGGCATAAAAACAGCACACGCAGCAGCCTAAGCCTTCCCTAATGGGGCTCCCATCCAACAACAGATGTATGATCACATACATGTCAGGGAATGAGCGCCCCATGTTGATCGGCATAAAAACAGCACAAGCAGCAGCCTAAGCCTTCCCTAATGGGTCTCCCTTCCAACAACAGACCAGGCTGGGGCCTGTTTTTTTTACTGAATAAGCAGAGTCAAGCTACAGCAGGCAAAGGACATGATTTCCCTGTGGGCCCTTGAATACAGCTACTCTAATAGAAAGGTAGCGCATCCTGATAGGCTCAATATGGCCGTCAGGATGCGCTACCATCTTAAACAGTAGGTCAAGTTGATTACATACATGTCAGGGAATGAGCGCCCCCTGCTGGTCGGCCAAAAAATAACTGGCACCAGCAGCATTCTAGGTCTTCTCATATTGGTCAGCCACTCAAGGACAGACCAGGCTCTGGTCTCCTTAGCTTTTAGTGAGGAACCAGACTCTGGCTACTGCATGCAAAAGACACACTTGCTGTGGGATCATTAATAAAGCTGCTCCAACATAGAGGTAGCGCATGCTGACAAGCTCAATACCCGCCGTCAGGATGCGCTACCATACTTAACACTAGGCCAAGATGATTAGTAAGGACAACAGTTCGTGAGGAAGCCAGTTTATTTCCTCACCTGAAGGACGCTCCTTTTTACAAGGACCGTTTGATCAAAGGTCGATTCTTTTTACGGTCTGAAGTAAGCAGGGTTATACTAGGAAATTTGCACCCATACATGTCGAGGTTTACAAATACTATTAAAAACAGTAGAGGGCACCCAGCAAGACTTTTGCTCAAACTTCCTTGAAATGCATTAAACTTTTATCAGTGCTTGGAGATGGTGGGGATTGAACTCAGGACCTCATACATGCGAAGCATGCGCTCTACCACTGAGCTACATCCCCAGATTCAAAGCAGCGTTAGTTGTGTGTACTTACAAGTGCTTTTACGCAAGATATCATTTCATAGTGGGTAGTAGATGTTTGCAGAAATTGTAAGGCATACACGCACACACACACACACGGCTGAAAAGTCTGGAAAAAAGCTAGTGAAGACAGCTTGGAGATGCTGGGGATTGAACCCAGGACCTCATACATGCAAAGCATGCGCTCTACCACTGAGCTACATCCCCGTGGTTCAGACATACTTTGGACTATTGGAGGTTTACAAATACTATTAAATACAGTGGAGGGCACGCTACAAGACCACATTGAAAGACTTTTGCTCAAAGTTGCTTGAAACGCATTAAGCATTTAACAGTATTTGGACATGCTGGGGATTGAACCCAAGGCCTCATACATGGAAAGCATGTGCTCGGTAGACTTCTGGAGGTTTAAAAATACTTTTAAATATAGTAGAGGGCCCCCAGCAAGACTTTTGCTCAAACTTGCTTGAAACGCATTAAGCATTTAACAGTATTTGGAGATACTGGGGATTGAACCCAAGGCCTCATACATGCAACGCATGTGCTCGGTAGACTTCTGGAGGTGTCAGTTGTGTGTACTTACAAGTGCTTTTACGCAAGATATTATTTTCATAGTGAGTAGCATAGTGCTGACAAGCTCAATACCCACCGTCAGGATGCGCTACCATACTTAACACTAGGCCAAAATGATTAGTAAGGACAACAGTTCGTGAGGAAGCCAGTTTATTTCCTCACCTGAAGGACGCTCCTTTTTACAAGGACCGTTTGATCAAAAGGTCGATTCTTTTTACGGGCTGAAGTCCGCAGGGTTATACTAGGAAATTTGCACCCATACATGTCAGGGGATGAGCGTCCCCTGTTGATCGGCATAAAAACAGCAAAAGCAGCAGCCTTCCCTAATGGGTCTCCCTTCCAACAACAGACCAGGCTGGGGCCTGCTTAGCTTTACTAAAAAAGCAAACTCTGGCTACTGCAGGCAAAGGACACAACTTCACGATGAGCTCTTGAATACAGCCGCTTTAATAGAGGGGTAGCGCATCCTGATAGGCTCAATATGGCCGTCAGGATGCGCTACCATCTTAAACAGTAGGTCAAGTTGATTACATACATGTCAGGGAATGAGCGCCCCCTGCTGGTCGGCCAAAAAATAACTGGCACCAGCAGCATTCCAGGACTTCTCATATTGGTCAGCCACCCAAGGACAGACCAGGCTCTGGTCTCCTTAGCTTTTAGTGAGGAACCAGACTCTGGCTACTGCATGCAAAAGACACACTTGCTGTGGGATCATTAATAAAGCTGCTCCAACATAGAGGTAGCGCATGCTGACAAGCTCAATACCCGCCGTCAGGATGCGCTACCATACTTAACACTAGGCCAAGATGATTAGTAAGGACAACAGTTCGGGAGGAAGCCAGTTTATTTCCTCACCTGAAAGACGCTCCTTTTTACAAGGACCGTTTGATCAAAAGGTCGATTCTTTTTACAGTCTGAAGTTTGCAGGGTTATACTAGGAAATTTGCACCCATACATGTCAGGGGATGAGCGCCCCCTGCTGATAGGCATAAAAACAGCACACGCAGCAGCCTAAGCCTTCCCTAATGGGTCTCCCATCCAACAACAGATGTATGATCACATACATGTCAGGGAATGAGCGCCCCATGTTGATCGGCATAAAAACAGCACAAGCAGCAGCCTAAGCCTTCCCTAATGGGTCTCCCTTCCAACAACAGACCAGGCTGGGGCCTGTTTTTTTTTACTGAATAAGCAGAGTCGAGCTACAGCAGGCAAAGGACATGATTTCCCTGTGGGCCCTTGAATACAGCCGCTTTAATAGAGGGGTAGCGCATCCTGATAGGCTCAACATGGGCGTCAGGATGCGCTACCATCTTAAACAGTAGGTCAAGTTGATTGCATACATGTCAGGGAATGAGCGCCCCCTGCTGGTCGGCCAAAAAATAACTGGCACCAGCAGCATTCCAGGTCTTCTCATATTGGTCAGCCACCCAAGGACAGACCAGGCTCTGGTCTCCTTAGCTTTTATTGAGGAACCAGACTCTGGCTACTGCATGCAAAAGACACACTTGCTGTGGGATCATTAATAAAGCTGCTCCAACAGAGAGGTAGCGCATGCTGACAAGCTCAATACCCGCCGTCAGGATGCGCTACCATACTTAACCCTAGGCCAAGATGATTAGTAAGGACAACAGTTCGTGAGGAAGCCCGTTTATTACCTCTCCTGAAGGACGCTCCTTTTTACAAGGACCGTTTGATCAAAAGGTCGATTCTTTTTACAGTCTGAAGTCCGCAGGGTTATAATAGGAAATTTGCACCCATACATGTCAGGGGAAGAATGCCCCCTGTTGATCGGCATAAAAACAGCACAAGCAGCAGCCTTTCCTAATGGGTCTCCCTTCCAAACACCAGACCAGGCTGGGGCCTGCTTAGCTTTACTAAAAAGACAAACTCTGGCTACTGCAGGCAAAGGACACAACTTCACGATGAGCCCTTGAATACAGCCGCTTAATAGAGGGGTAGCGCATCCTGATAGGCTCAATATGGGCGTCAGGATGCGCTACCATCTTAAACAGTAGGTCAAGTTGATTACATATATGTCAGGGAATGAGCGCCCCCTGCTGGTGGGCCAAAAAATAACTGGCACCAGCAGCATTCCAGGTCTTCTCATATTGGTCAGCCACCCAAGGACAGACCAGGCTCTGGTCTCCTTAGCTTTTAGTGAGGAACCAGACTCTGGCTACTGCATTCAAAAGACACACTTGCTGTGGGATCATTAATAAAGCTGCTCCAACAGAGAGGTAGCGCATGCTGACAAGCTCAATACCCGCCGTCAGGATGCGCTACCATACTTAACACTAGGCCAAGATGATTAGTAAGGACAACAGTTCGTGAGGAAGCCAGTTTATTTCCTCACCTGAAAGACGCTCCTTTTTACAAGGACAGTTTGATCAAAAGGTCGATTCTTTTTACAGTCTGAAGTTTGCAGGGTTATACTAGGAAATTTGCACCCATACATGTCAGGGGATGAGCGCCCCCTGCTGCTCGGCATAAAAACAGCACACGCAGCAGCCTAAGCCTTCCCTAATGGGTCTCCCATCCAACAACAGATGTATGATCACATACATGTCAGGGAATGAGCGCCCCATGTTGATCGGCATAAAAACAGCACAAGCAGCAGCCTAAGCCTTCCCTAATGGGTCTCCCTTCCAACAACAGACCAGGCTGGGGCCTGTTTTTTTTTTACTGAATAAGCAGAGTCGAGCTACAGCAGGCAAAGGACATGATTTCCCTGTGGGCCCTTGAATACAGCTACTCTAATAGAAAGGTAGCGCATCCTGATAGGCTCAATATGGCCGTCAGGCTGCGCTACCATCTTAAACAGTAGGTCAAGTTGATTACATACATGTCAGGGAATGAGCGCCCCCTGCTGGTCGGCCAAAAAATAACTGGCACCAGCAGCATTCCAGGTCTTCTCATATTGGTCAGCCACCCAAGGACAGCCCAGGCTCTGGTCTCCTTAGCTTTTAGTGAGGAACCAGACTCTGGCTACTGCATGCAAAAGACACACTTGCTGTGGGATCATTAATAAAGCTGCTCCAACAGAGAGGTAGCGCATGCTGACAAGCTCAATACCCGCCGTCAGGATGCGCTACCATACTTAACACTAGGCCAAAATGATTAGTAAGGACAACAGTTAGTGAGGAAGCCAGTTTATTTCCTCACCTGAAGGACGCTCCTTTTTACAAGGACCGTTTGATCAAAAGGTCGATTCTTTTTACGGTCTGAAGTCCGCAGGGTTATACTAGGAAATTTGCACCCATACATGTCAGGGGTTGAGCGTCCCCTGTTGATCGGCATAAAAACAGCAAAAGCAGTAGCCTTCCCTAATGGGTCTCCCTTCCAACAACAGACCAGGCTGGGGCCTGCTTAGCTTTACTAAAAAAGCAAACTCTGGCTACTGCAGGCAAAGGACACAACTTCACAATGAGCCCTTGAATACAGCCGCTTTAATAGAGGGGTAGCGCATCCTGATAGGCTCAATGTGGCCGTCAGGATGCGCTACCATCTTAAACAGTAGGTCAAGTTGATTACATACATGTCAGGGAATGAGCGCCCCCTGCTGGTCGGCCAAAAAATAACTGGCACCAGCAGCATTCCAGGACTTCTCATATTGGTCAGCCACCCAAGGACAGACCAGGCTCTGGTCTCCTTAGCTTTTAGTGAGGAACCAGACTCTGGCTACTGCATGCAAAAGACACACTTGCTGTGGGATCATTAATAAAGCTGCTCCAACAGAGAGGTAGCGCATGCTGACAAGCTCAATACCCGCCGTCAGGATGCGCTACCATACTTAACCCTAGGCCAAGATGATTAGTAAGGACAACAGTTCGTGAGGAAGCCCGTTTATTACCTCTCCTGAAGGACGCTCCTTTTTACAAGGACCGTTTGATCAAAAGGTCGATGCTTTTTACAGTCTGAAGTCTGCAGTGTTATACTAGGAAATTTGCACCCATACATGTCGAGGTTTACAAATACTATTAAATACAGTAGAGGGCAACCAGCAAGACTTTTGCTCAAACTTGCTTGAAATGCATTAAACTTTTACCAGTGCTTGGAGATGCTGGGGATTGAACCCAAGGCCTCATACATGGAAAGCATGTGCTCGGTAGACTTCTGGAGGTTTAAAAATACTTTTAAATATAGTAGAGGGCACCCAGCAAGACTTTTGCTCAAACGTGCTTGAAACGCATTAAGCATTTAACAGTATTTGGAGATACTGGGGATTGAACCCAAGGCCTCATACATGCAAAGCATGTGCTCGGTAGACTTCTGGAGGTTTAAAAATACTTTTAAATATAGTAGAGGGCACCCAGCAAGACTTTTGCTCAAACTTGCTTGAAACGCATTAAGCATTTAACAGTATTTGGAGATACTGGGGATTGAACCCAAGGCCTCATACATGCAAAGCATGTGCTCGGTAGACTTCTGGAGGTGTCAGTAGTGTGTACTTACAAGTGCTTTTACGCAAGATATCATTTTCATAGTGAGTAGCATAGTGCTGACAAGCTCAATACCCACCGTCAGGATGCGCTACCATACTTAACACTAGGCCAAGATGATTAGTAAGGACAACAGTTCGTGAGGAAGCCAGTTTATTTCCTCACCTGAAGGACGCTCCTTTTTACAAGGACCGTTTGATCAAAAGGTCGATTCTTTTTATGGTCTGAAGTCCGCAGGGTTATACTAGGAAATTTGCACCCATACATGTCAGGGGATGAGCGTCCCCTGTTGATCGGCATAAAAACAGCAAAAGCAGCAGCTCAAGCCTTCTACCGGTCTCCTTATCCAACAACAGAGTGATCACATACATGTCAGGGGATGAGCGCCCCCTGCTGATCGGCATAAAAACAGCACACGCAGCAGCCTAAGCCTTCCCTAATGGGTCTCCCATCCAACAACAGATGTATGATCACATACATGTCAGGGAATGAGCGCCCCATGTTGATCGGCATAAAAACAGCACAAGCAGCAGCCTAAGCCTTCCCTAATGGGTCTCCCTTCCAACAACAGACCAGGCTGGGGCCTGTTTTTTTTACTGAATAAGCAGAGTCAAGCTACAGCAGGCAAAGGACATGATTTCCCTGTGGGCCCTTGAATACAGCTACTCTAATAGAAAGGTAGCGCATCCTGATAGGCTCAATATGGCCGTCAGGATGCGCTACCATCTTAAACAGTAGGTCAAGTTGATTACATACATGTCAGGGAATGAGTGCCCCCTGCTGGTCGGCCAAAAAATAACTGGCACCAGCAGCATTCCAGGTCTTCTCATATTGGTCAGCCACCCAAGGACAGACCAGGCTCTGGTCTCCTTAGCTTTTAGTGAGGAACCAGACTCTGGCTACTGCATGCAAAAGACACACTTGCTGTGGGATCATTAATAAAGCTGCTGCAACAGAGAGGTAGCGCATGCTGACAAGCTGAATACCCGCCGTCAGGATGCGCTACCATACTTAACACTAGGCCAAGATGATTAGTAAGGACAACAGTTCGTGAGGACGCCCGTTTATTACCTCTCCTGAAGGACGCTCCTTTTTACAAGGACCGTTTGATCAAAAGGTCGATTCTTTTTACAGTCTGAAGTCCGCAGGGTTATACTAGGAAATTTGCACCCCTACATGTCAGGGGAAGAATGCCCCCTGTTGATCGGCATAAAAACAGCACAAGCAGCAGCCTTTCCTAATAGGTCTCCCTTCCAAACAACAGACCAGGCTGGGGCCTGCTTAGCTTTACTAAAAAAACAAACTCTGGCTACTGCAGGCAAAGGACACAACTTCACGATGAGCCCTTGAATACAGCCGCTTTAATAGAGGGGTAGCGCATCCTGATAGGCTCAACATGGGCGTCAGGATGCGCTACCATCTTAAACAGTAGGTCAAGTTGATTGCATACATGTCAGGGAATGAGCGCCCCCTGCTGGTCGGCCAAAAAATAACTGGCACCAGCAGCATTCCAGGTCTTCTCATATTGGTCAGCCACCCAAGGACAGACCAGGCTCTGGTCTCCTTAGCTTTTAGTGAGGAACCAGGCTCTGGCTACTGCATGCAAAAGACATACTTGCTGTCGGAACCTTAATAAAGCTGCTCAAAGAGAAGAGGTAGCGCATGCTGACAAGCTCAATACCCACTGTCAGGATGCGCTACCATACTTAACACTAGGCCAAGATGATTAGTAAGGACAACAGTTCGTGAGGAAGCCAGTTTATTTCCTCACCTGAAGGACGCTCCTTTTTACAAGGACCGTTTGATCAAAAGGTCGCTTCTTTTTACGGTCTGAAGTCCGCAGGGTTATACTAGGAAATTTGCACCCATACATGTCAGGGGATGAGCGTCCCCTGTTGATCGGCATAAAAACAGCAAAAGCAGCAGCCTTCCCTAATGGGTCTCCCTTCCAACAACAGACCAGGCTGGGGCCTGCTTAGCTTTACTAAAAAAGCAAACTCAGGCTACTGCAGGCAAAGGACACAACTTCACGATGAGCTATTGGATACAGCCGCTTTAATAGAGGGGTAGCGCATCCTGATAGGCTCAATATGGCCGTCAGGATGCGCTACCATCTTAAACAGTAGGTCAAGTTGATTACATACATGTCAGGGAATGAGCGCCCCCTGCTGGTCGGCCAAAAAATAACTGGCACCAGCAGCATTCAAGGTCTTCTCATATTGGTCAGCCACCCAAGGACAGACCAGGCTCTGGTCTCCTTAGCTTTTAGTGAGGAACCAGACTCTGGCTACTGCATGCAAAAGACACACTTGCTGTGGGATCATTAATAAAGCTGCTCCAACAGAGAGGTAGCGCATGATGACAAGCTCAATACCCGCCGTCAGGATGCGCTACCATACTTAACACTAGGCCAAGATGATTAGTAAGGACAACAGTTCGTGAGGAAGCCAGTTTATTACCTCTCCTGAAGGACGCTCCTTTTTACAAGGACCGTTTGATCAAAAGGTCGATGCTTTTTACAGTCTGAAGTCTGCAGGGTTATACTAGGAAATTTGCACCCATACATGTCGAGGTTTACAAATACTATTAAATACAGTAGAGGGCACCCAGCAAGACTTTTGCTCAAACTTGCTTGAAATGCATTAAACTTTTATCAGTGCTTGGAGATGGTGGGGATTGAACCCAGGACCTCACACATGCGAAGCATGCGCTCTACCACTGAGCTACATCCCCGTTTTGTGAATGGCTTTTCGACTTCTGTAGGTTTATAAATACTATTAAATACAGTAGAGGGCACACTACAAGACCAAATTGAAAGACTTTTGCTCAAGCTTGCTTGGAATGCATTAAGCATTTAACAGTATTTGGAGATGCTGGGGATTGAACCCAAGGCCTCATACATGCAAAGCATGTGCTCAGTAGACTTCTGGAGGTTTACAAATACTATTAAATATAGTAGGGGGCACTCTACAGAGGCAAATTGAAAGACTTTTGATCAAACTTGCTTGAAATGCATTAAACATTCAACAGCGTTTGGTGATGCTGGGGATTGAAGCCAGGACCTCATAAAAGCAAAGTATGCGCTCTACCACTGAGTTACATCCCCGATTCAGAACTGGTTTTTGGACTTCTGCAGGATCACAAATACCATTAAATACAGTAGAGGGCAACCTGCGAAACCTTTGCTCAAACTTGCTTGAAATGCATTAAACATTTAACAGTGCTTGGAAATGCTGGGGATTGAACCCAGGACCTCATACATGCGAAGCATGCGCTCTACCACTGAGCTACATCCCCAGATGCAAAGCAGCGTTAGTTGTGTGTACTTACAAGTGCTTTTACGCAAGATATCATTTCATAGTGGGTAGTAGATGTTTGCAGAAATTGTAAGGCATACACGCACACACACACACACACACACACACACGGCTGAAAAGTCTGGAAAAAAGCTAGTAAAGACAGCTTGGAGATGCTGGGGATTGAACCCAGGACCTCATACATGCAAAGCATGCGCTCTACCACTGAGCTACATCCCCGTGGTTCAGATGTACTTTGGACTATTGGAGGTTTACAAATGCTATTAAATACAGTGGAGGGCACGCTACAAGACCACATTGAAAGACTTTTGCTCAAAGTTGCTTGAAACGCATTAAGCATTTAACAGTATTTGGACATGCTGGGGATTGAACCCAAGGCCTCATACATGGAAAGCATGTGCTCAGACTTTGAGGTGTCAGTTGTACCTTACAAGTGCTTTACGCGAAGATATCATTTTCATAAGGAGTATATATGCGTTGATCAGCTCAATACCCAATCGCTGATGCGCCACCATACCTCTAACACTAGGAATAAGATGATTAGTAAGGACAACAGTCTTGAGGGAAGCCAGTTTATTTCCTCATTCATTGAAAGACGCCCTTTCACAAGGACCGCTTGATCAAAAGGTTCCATTCTTTACAGTCTGAAGTTTGCAGGGTTATACTAGGAAATTTGCACCCATACATGTCAGGGGATGAGCGTCCCCTGTTGATCGGCATAAAAACAGCAAAAGCAGCAGCCTTCCCTAATAGGTCTCCCTTCCAACAACAGAGCAGGCTGGGGCCTGCTTAGCTTTACTAAAAAAGCAAACTCTGGCTACTGCAGGCAAAAGACACAACTTCACGATGAGCCCTTGAATACAGCCGCTTTAATAGAGGGGTAGCGCATCCTGATAGGCTCAATATGGGCGTCAGGATGCGCTACCATCTTAAACAGTAGGGCAAGTTGATTACATACATGTCAGGCAATGAGCGCCCCCTGCTGGTCGGCCAAAAAATAACTGGCACCAGCAGCATTCCAGGTCTTCTCATATTGGTCAGCCACCCAAGGACAGACCAGGCTCTGGTCTCCTTAGCTTTTACTGAGGAACCAGACTCTGGCTACTGCATGCAAAAGACACACTTGCTGTGGGATCATTAATAAAGCTGCTCCAACAGAGAGGTAGCGCATGCTGACAAGCTCAATGCCCGCCGTCAGGATGCGCTACCATACTTAAAACTAGGCCAAGATGATTAGTAAGGACAACAGTTCGTGAGGAAGCCAGTTTATTTCCTCACCTGAAAGACGCTCCTTTTTACAAGGACCGTTTGATCAAAAGGTCGATTCTTTTTACAGTCTGAAGTTTGCAGGGTTATACTAGGAAATTTGCACCCATACATGTCAGGGGATGAGCGCCCCCTGCTGATCGGCATAAAAACAGCACACGCAGCAGCCTAAGCCTTCTCTAATGGGTCTCCCATCCAACAACAGATGTATGATCACATACATGTCAGGGGATGAGCGCCCCCTGCTGATCGGCATAAAAACAGCACAAGCAGCAGCCTAAGCCTTCCCTAATGGGTCTCCCTTCCAACAACAGACCAGGCTGGGGCCTGTTTTTTTTACTGAATAAGCAGAGTCGAGCTACAGCAGGCAAAGGACATGATTTCCCTGTGGGCCCTTGAATACAGCTACTCTAATAGAAAGGTAGCGCATCCTGATAGGCTCAATATGGCCGTCAGGATGCGCTACCATCTTAAACAGTAGGTCAAGTTGATTGCATACGTGTCAGNTTGATCACATACATGTCAGGGTATGAGCGCCCCATGTTGATCGGCATAAAAACAGCACAAGCAGCAGCCTAAGCCTTCCCTAATGGGTCTCCCTTCCAACAACAGACCAGGCTAGGACCTGTTTTTTTTTACTGAATAAGCAGAGTCGAGCTACAGCAGGCAAAGGACATGATTTCCCTGTGGGTCCTTGAATACAGCTACTCTAATAGAAAGGTAGCGCATCCTGATAGGCTCAATATGGCCGTCAGGATGCGCTACCATCTTAACCAGTAGGTCAAGTTGATTACATACATGTCAGGGAATGAGCGCCCCCTGCTGGTCGGCCAAAAAATAACTGGCACCAGCAGCATTCCAGGTCTTCTCATATTGGTCCGCCACCCAAGGACAGACCAGGCTCTGGTCTCCTTAGCTTTTAGTGAGGAACCAGACTCTGGCTACTGCATGCAAAAGACACACTTGCTGTGGGATCATTAATAAAGCTGCTCCAACAGAGAGGTAGCGCATGCTGACAAGCTCAATACCCGCCGTCAGGATGCGCTACCATACTTAACACTAGGCCAAAATGATTAGTAAGGACAACAGTTAGTGAGGAAGCCAGTTTATTTCCTCACCTGAAGGACGCTCCTTTTTACAAGGACCGTTTGATCAAAAGGTCGATTCTTTTTACGGTCTGAAGTCCGCAGGGTTATACTAGGAAATTTGCACCCATACATGGCAGGGGATGAGCGTCCCCTGTTGATCGGCATAAAAACAGCAAAAGCAGCAGCCTTCCCTAATGGGTCTCCCTTCCAACAACAGACCAGGCTGGGGCCTGCTTAGCTTTACTAAAAAAGCAAACTCTGGCTACTGCAGGCAAAGGACACAACTGCACGATGAGCCCTTGAATACAACCGCTTTAATAGAGGGGTAGCGCATCCTGATAGGCTCAATATGGCCGTCAGGATGCGCTACCATCTTAAACAGTAGGTCAAGTTGATTACATACATGTCAGGGAATGAGCGCCCCCTGCTGGTCGGCCAAAAAATAACTGGCACCAGCCGCATTCCAGGTCTTCTCATATTGGTCAGCCACCCAAGGACAGACCAGGCTCTGGTCTCCTTAGCTTTTAGTGAGGAACCAGACTCTGGCTACTGCATGCAAAAGACACACTTGCTGTGGGATCATTAATAAAGCTGCTCCAACAGAGAGGTAGCGCATGCTGACAAGCTCAATACCCGCCGTCAGGATGCGCTACCATACTTAACACTAGGCCAAGATGATTAGTAAGGACAACAGTTCGTGAGGAAGCCCGTTTATTACCTCTCCTGAAGGACGCTTCTTTTTACAAGGACCGTTTGATCAAAAGGTCGATTCTTTTTACAGTCTGAAGTCCGCAGGGTTATACTAGGAAATTTGCACCCATACATGTCAGGGGAAGAATGCCCCCTGTTGATCGGCATAAAAACAGCACAAGCATCAGCCTTTCCTAATGGGTCTCCCTTCCAAACAACAGACCAGGCTGGGGCCTGCTTAGCTTTAATAAGAAAGCAAACTCTGGCTACTACAGGAAAAGGACACGACTTCACAATGGGCCCTTGAATACAGCCGCTTTAATAGAGGGGTAGCGCATCCTGATAGGCTCAATATGGCCGTCAGGATGCGCTACCATCTTAAACAGTAGGTCAAGTTGATTACATTCATGTCAGGGAATGAGCGCCCCCTGCTGGTCGGCCAAAAAATAACTGGCACCAGCAGCATTCCAGGTCTTCTCATATTGGTCAGCCACCCAAGGACAGACCAGGCTCTGGTCTCCTTAGCTTTTAGTGAGGAACCAGACTCTGGTTACTGCATGCAAAAGACACACTTGCTGTGGGATCATTAATAAAGCTGCTCCAACAGAGAGGTAGCGCATGCTGACAAGCTCAATACCCGCCGTCAGGATGCGCTACCATACTTAACACTAGGCCAAGATGATTAGTAAGGACAACAGTTCGTGAGGAAGCACGTTTATTACCTCTCCTGAAGGACGCTCCTTTTTACAAGGACCGTTTGATCAAAAGGTCGATGCTTTTTACAGTCTGAAGTCTGCAGGGTTATACTAGGAAATATGCACCCATACATGTCGAGGTTTACAAATACTATTAAATACAGTAGAGGGCAACCAGCAAGACTTTTGCTCAAACTTGCTTGAAATGCATTAAACTTTTACCAGTGCTTGGAGATGCTGGGGATTGAACCCAGGACCGCATACATGCAAAGCATGCGCTCTACCACTGAGCTACATCCCCGTGGTTGAGATGTACTTTGGACTATTGGAGGTTTACAAATACTATCAAATACAGTGGAGGGCACGCTACAAGACCAAATTGAAAGACTTTTGCTCAAAGTTGCTTGAAACGCATTAAGCATTTAACAGTATTTGGACATGCTGGGGATTGAACCCAAGGCCTCATACATGGAAAGCATGTTCTCGGTAGACTTCTGGAGGTTTAAAAATACTTTTAAATATAGTAGAGGGCACCCAGCAAGACTTTTCCTCAAACTTGCTTGAAACGCATTAAGCATTTAACAGTATTTGGAGATACTGGGGATTGAACCCAAGGCCTCATACATGCAAAGCATGTGCTCGGTAGACTTCTGGAGGTGTCAGTTGTGTGTACTTACAAGTGCTTTTACGCAAGATATCATTTTCATAGTGTGTAGCATAGTGCTGACAAGCTCAATACCCACCATCAGGATGCGCTACCATACTTAACACTAGGCCAAGATGATTAGTAAGGACAACAGTTCGTGAGGAAGCCAGTTTATTTCCTCACCTGAAAGACGCTCCTTTTTACAAGGACCGTTTGATCAAAAGGTCGATTCTTTTTACAGTCTGAAGTTTGCAGGGTTATACTAGGAAATTTGCACCCATACATGTCAGGGGATGAGCGCCCCCTGCTGATCGGCATAAAAACAGCACACGCAGCAGCCTAAGCCTTCCCTAATGGGTCTTCCTTCCAACAACAGACCAGGCTGGGGCCTGTTTTTTTTTACTGAATAAGCAGAGTCGAGCTACAGCAGGCAAAGGACATGATTTCCCTGTGGGCCCTTGAATACAGCTACTCTAATAGAAAGGTAGCGCATCCTGATAGGCTCAATATGGCCGTCAGGATGTGCTACCATCTTAAACAGTAGGTCAAGTTGATTACATACATGTCAGGGAATGAGCGCCCCCTGCTGGTCGGCCAAAAAATATCTGGCACCAGCAGCATTCCAGGTCTTCTCATATTGGTCAGCCACCCAAGGACAGACCAGGCTCTGGTCTCCTTAGCTTTTAGTGAGGAACCAGACTCTGGCTACTGCATGCAAAAGACACACTTGCTGTGGGATCATTAATAAAGCTGCTCCAACAGAGAGGTAGCGCATGCTGATAAGCTGAATACCCGCCGTCAGGATGCGCTACCATACTTAACACTAGGCCAAGATGATTAGTAAGGACAACAGTTTGTGAGGAAGCCCGTTTATTACCTCTCCTGAAGGACGCTCCTTTTTACAAGGACCGTTTGATCAAAAGGTCGATTCTTTTTACAGTCTGAAGTCCGCAGGGTTATACTAGGAAATTTGCACCCATACATGTCAGGGGAAGAATGCCTCCTGTTGATCGGCATAAAAACAGCACAAGCAGCAGCCTTTCCTAATGGGTCTCCCTTCCAAACAACAGACCAGGCTGGGGCCTGCTTAGCTTTACTAAAAAGACAAACTCTGGCTACTGCAGGCAAAGGACACAACTTCACGATGAGCCCTTGAATACAGCCGCTTTAATAGAGGGGTAGCGCATCCTGATAGGCTCAATATGGGCGTCAGGATGCGCTACCATCTTAAACAGTAGGTCAAGTTGATTACATACATGTCAGGCAATGAGCGCCCCCTGCTGGTCGGCCAAAAAATAACTGGCACCAGCAGCATTCCAGGTCTTCTCATATTGGTCAGACACCCAAGGACAGACCAGGCTCTGGTCTCCTTAGCTTTTAGTGAGGAACCAGACTCTGGCTACTGCATGTAAAAGACACACTTGCTGTGGGATCATTAATAATGCTGCTCCAACAGAGAGGTAGCGCATGCTGACAAGCTCAATACCCGCCGTCAGGAAGCCCATTTATTACCTCTCCTGAAGGACGCTCCTTTTTACAAGGACCGTTTGATCAAAAGGTCGATGCTTTTTACAGTCTGAAGTGTTATACTAGGAAATTTGCACCCATACATGTCGAGGTTTACAAATACTATTAAATACAGTAGAGGGCAACCAGCAAGACTTTTGCTCAAACTTGCTTGAAATGCATTAAACTTTTACCAGTGCTTGGAGATGCTGGGGATTGAACCCAGGACCTCATACATGCGAAGCATGCGCTCTACCACTGAGCTACATCCCCAGATGCAAAGCAGCGTTAGTTGTGTGTACTTACAAGTGCTTTTACGCAAGATATCATTTTCAAAGTGGGTAGTAGATGTTTGCAGAAATTGTAAGGCATACACGCGCGCACACACACACACACGGCTGAAAAGTCTGGAAAAAAGCTAGTAAAGATAGCTTGGAGATGCTGGGGATTGAACCCAGGACCTCATACATGCAAAGCATGCGCTCTACCACTGAGCTACATACCCGTGGTTCAGATGTACTCTGGACTATTGGAGGTTTACAAATACTATTAAATACAGTGGAGGGCACGCTACAAGACCAAATTGAAAGACTTTTGTTCAAAGTTGCTTGAAACGCATTAAGCATTTAACAGTATTTGGACATGCTCGGGATTGAACCCAAGGCCTCATACATGGAAAGCATGTGCTCGGTAGACTTCTGGAGGTTTAAAAATACTTTTAAATATAGTAGAGGGCACCCAGCAAGACTTTTGCTCAAACGTGCTTGAAACGCATTAAGCATTTAACAGTATTTGGAGATACTGGGGATTGAACCCAAGGCCTCATACATGCAAAGCATGTGCTCGGTAGACTTCTGGAGGTGTCAGTTGTGTGTACTTACAAGTGCTTTTACGCAAGATATTATTTTCATAGTGAGTAGCATAGTGCTGACAAGCTCAATACCCACCGTCAGGATGCGCTACCATACTTAACACTAGGCCAAAATGATTAGTAAGGACAACAGTTCGTGAGGAAGCCAGTTTATTTCCTCACCTGAAAGACGCTCCTTTTTACAAGGACCGTTTGATCAAAAGGTCGATTCTTTTTACAGTCTGAAGTTTGCAGGGTTATACTAGGAAATTTGCACCCATATATGTCAGGGGATGAGCGCCCCCTGCTGATCGGCATAAAAACAGCACACGCAGCAGCCTAAGCCTTCCCTAATGGGTCTCCCATCCAACAACAGATGTATGATCACATACATGTCAGGGAATGAGCGCCCCATGTTGATCGGCATAAAAACAGCACAAGCAGCAGCCTAAGCCTTCCCTAATGGGTCTCCCTTCCAACAACAGACCAGGCTGGGGCCTGTTTTTTTTACTGAATAAGCAGAGTCGAGCTACAGCAGGCAAAGGACATGATTTCCCTGTGGGCCCTTGAATACAGCTACTCTAATAGAAAGGTAGCGCATCCTGGTAGGCTCAATATGGCCGTCAGGATGCGCTACCATCTTAAACAGTAGGTCAAGTTGATTACATACATGTCAGGGAATGAACGCCCCCTGCTGGTCGGCCAAAAAATAACTGGCACCAGCAGCATTCCAGGTCTTCTCATATTGGTCAGCCACCCAAGGACAGACCAGGCTCTGGTCTCCTTAGCTTTTAGTGAGGAACCAGACTCTGGCTACTGCATGCAAAAGACACTCTTGCTGTGGGATCATTAATAAAGCTGCTCCAACAGAGAGGTAGCGCATGCTGACAAGCTCAATACCCGCCGTCAGGATGCGCTACCATACTTAACACTAGGCCAAGATGATTAGTACGGACAACAGTTCGTGAGGAAGCCCGTTTATTACCTCTCCTGAAGGACGCTCCTTTTTACAAGGACCGTTTGATCAAAAGGTCCATTCTTTTTACAGTCTGAAGTCCGCAGGGTTATACTAGGAAATTTGCACCCATACATGTCAGGGGAAGAATGCCCCCTGTTGATCGGCATAAAAACACCACAAGCAGCAGCCTTTCCTAATGGGTCTCCCTTCCAAACAACAGACCAGGCTGGGGCCTGCTTAGCTTTACTAAAAAAACAAACTCTGGCTACTGCAGGCAAAGGACACAACTTCACAATGAGCCCTTGAATACAGCCGCTTTAATAGAGGGGTAGCGCATCCTGATAGGCTCAATATGGGCGTCAGGATGCGCTACCATCTTAAACAGTAGGTCAAGTTGATTACATATATGTCAGGGAATGAGCGCCCCCTGCTGGTGGGCCAAAAAATAACTGGCACCAGCAGCATTCCAGGTCTTCTCATATTGGTCAGCCACCCAAGGACAGACCAGGCTCTGGTCTCCTTAGCTTTTAGTGAGGAACCAGACTCTGGCTACTGCATGCAAAAGACACACTTGCTGTGGGATCATTAATAAAGCTGCTCCAACAGAGAGGGAGCGCATGCTGACAAGCTCAATACCCGCCGTCAGGATGCGCTACCATACTTAACACTAGGCCAAGATGATTAGTAAGGACAACAGTTCGTGAGGAAGCCCATTTATTACCTCTCCTGAAGGACGCTCCTTTTTACAAGGACCGTTTGATCAAAAGGTCGATGCGTTTTACAGTCTGAAGTCTGCAGGGTTATACTAGGAAATTTGCACCCATACATGTCGAGGTTTACAAATACTATTAAATACAGTAGAGGGCAACCAGCAAGACTTTTGCTCAAACTTGCTTGAAATGCATTAAACTTTTACCAGTGCTTGGAGATGCTGGGGATTGAACCCAGGACCTCATACATGCAAAGCATGCGCTCTACCACTGAGCTACATCCCCGTTTTGTGAATGGCTTTTCGACTTCTGTAGGGTTATAAATACTATTAAATACAGTAGAGCGCACACTACAAGACCAAATTGAAAGACTTTTGCTCAAACTTGCTTGGAATGCATTAAGCATTTAACAGTATTTGGAGATGCTGGGGATTGAACCCAAGGCCTCATACATGCAAAGCATGTGCTCAGTAGACTTCTGGAGGTTTACAAATACTATTAAATATAGTAGGGGGCACTCTACAGAGGCAAATTGAAAGACTTTTGATCAAACTTGCTTGAAATGCATTAAACATTCAACAGCGTTTGGTGATGCTGGGGATTGAAGCCAGGACCTCATAGAAGCAAAGTATGCGCTCTACCACTGAGTTACATCCCCGATTCAGAACTGGTTTTTGGACTTCTGCAGGATCACAAATACCATTAAATACAGTAGAGGGCAACCTGCGAAACCTTTGCTCAAACTTGCTTGAACTGCATTAAACATTTAACAGTGCTTGGAGATGCTGGGGATTGAACCCAGGACCTCATACATGCGAAGCATGCGCTCTACCACTGAGCTACATCCCCAGATGCAAAGCAGCGTTAGTTGTGTGTACTTACAAGTGCTTTTACGCAAGATATCATTTTCATAGTGGGTAGTAGATGTTTGCAGAAATTGTAAGGCATACACGCGCGCACACACACACACACGGCTGAAAAGTCTGGAAAAAAGCTAGTAAAGATAGCTTTGAGATGCTGGGGATTGAACCCAGGACCTCATACATGCAAAGCATGCGCTCTACCACTGAGCTACATCCCCGTGGTTCAGATGTACTTTGGACTATTGGAGGTTTACAAACACTATTAAATACAGTGGAGGGCACGCTACAAGACCAAATTGAAAGACTTTTGTTCAAAGTTGCTTGAAACGCATTAAGCATTTAACAGTATTTGGACATGCTGGGGATTGAACCCAAGGCCTCATACATGGAAAGCATGTGCTCGGTAGACTTCTTGAGGTTTAAAAATACTTTTAAATATAGTAGAGGGCACCCAGCAAGACTTTTGCTCAAACTTGCTTGAAACGCATTAAGCATTTAACAGTATTTGGAGATACTGGGGATTGAACCCAAGGCCTCATACATGCAAAGCATGTGCTCGGTAGACTTCTGGAGGTGTCAGTTGTGTGTACTTACAAGTGCTTTTACTCAAGATATCATTTTCATAGTGAGTAGCATAGTGCTGACAAGCTCAATACCCACCGTCAGGATGCGCTACCATACTTAACACTAGGCCAAGATGATTAGTAAGGACAACAGTTCGTGAGGAAGCCAGTTTATTTCCTCACCTGAAAGACGCTCCTTTTTACAAGGACCGTTTGATCAAATGGTCGATTCTTTTTACAGTCTGAAGTTTGCAGGGTTATACTAGGAAATTTGCACCCATACATGTCAGGGGATGAGCGCCCCCTGCTGATCGGCATAAAAACAGCACACGCAGCAGCCTAAGCCTTCCCTAATGGGTCTCCCTTCCAACAACAGACCAGGCTGGGGCCTGTTTTTTTTTACTGAATAAGCAGAGTCGAGCTACAGCAGGCAAAGGACATGATTTCCCTGTGGGCCCTTGAATACAGCTACTCTAATAGAAAGGTAGCGCATCCTGATAGGCTCAATATGGCCTTCAGGATGCGCTACCATCTTAAACAGTAGGTCAAGTTGATTACATACATGTCAGGGAATGAGCGCCCCCTGCTGGTCGGCCAAAAAATAACTGGCACCAGCAGCATTCCAGGTCTTCTCATATTGGTCAGCCACCCATGGACAGACCAGGCTCTGGTCTCCTTAGCTTTTAGTGAGGAACCAGACTCTGGCTACTGCATGCAAAAGACACACTTGCTGTGGGATCATTAATAAAGCTGCTCCAACAGAGAGGTAGCGCATGCTGACAAGCTCAATACCAGCCGTCAGGATGCGCTACCATACTTAACACTAGGCCAAGATGATTAGTAAGGACAACAGTTCGTGAGGAAGCCCGTTTATTACCTCTCCTGAAGGACGCTCCTTTTTACAAGGACCGTTTGATCAAAAGGTCCATTCTTTTTACAGTCTGAAGTCCGCAGGGTTATACTAGGAAATTTGCACCCATACATGTCAGGGGAAGAATGCCCCCTGTTGATCGGCATAAAAACAGCACAAGCAGCAGCCTTTCCTAATAGGTCTCCCTTCCAAACAACAGACCAGGCTGGGGCCTGCTTAGCTTTACTAAAAAAACAAACTCTGGCTACTGCAGGCAAAGGACACAACTTCACAATGAGCCCTTCAATACAGCCGCTTTAATAGAGGGGTAGCGCATCCTGATAGGCTCAACATGGGCGTCAGGATGCGCTACCATCTTAAACAGTAGGTCAAGTTGATTACATACATGTCAGGGAATGAGCGCCCCCTGCTGGTTGGCCAAAAAATAACTGGCACCAGCAGCATTCCAGGTCTTCTCATATTGGTCAGCCACCCAAGGACAGACCAGGCTCTGGTCTCCTTAGCTTTTAGTGAGGAACCAGACTCTGGCTACTGCATGCAAAAGACACACTTGCTTTGGGATCATTAATAAAGCTGCTCCAACAGAGAGGTAGCGCATGCTGACAAGCTCAATACCCGCCGTCAGGATGCGCTACCATACTTAACACTAGGCCAAGATGATTAGTAAGGACAACAGTTCGTGAGGAAGCCCGTTTATTACCTCTCCTGAAGGACGCTCCTTTTTACAAGGACCGTTTGATCAAAAGGTCCATTCTTTTTACAGTCTGAAGTCCGCAGGGTTATACTAGGAAATTTGCACCCATACATGTCAGGGGAAGAATGCCCCCTGTTGATTGGCATAAAAACAGCACAAGCAGCAGCCTTTCCTAATGGGTCTCCCTTCCAAACAACAGACCAGGCTGGGGCCTGCTTAGCTTTAATAAGAAAGCAAACTCTGGCTACTACAGGAAAAGGACACGACTTCACAATGGGCCCTTGAATACAGCCGCTTTAATAGAGGGGTAGCGCATCCTGATAGGCTCAATATGGCCGTCAGGATGCGCTACCATCTTAAACAGTAGGTCAAGTTGATTACATTCATGTCAGGGAATGAGCGCCCCCTGCTGGTCGGCCAAAAAATAACTGGCACCAGCAGCATTCCAGGTCTTCTCATATTGGTCAGCCACCCAAGGACAGCCCAGGCTCTGGTCTCCTTAGCTTTTAGTGAGGAACCAGACTCTGGCTACTGCATGCAAAAGACACACTTGCTGTGGGATCATTAATAAAGCTGCTCCAACAGAGAGGTAGCGCATGCTGACAAGCTCAATACCCGCCGTCAGGATGCGCTACCATACTTAACACTAGGCCAAGATGATTAGTAAGGACAACAGTTCGTGAGGAAGCCCATTTATTACCTCTCCTGAAGGACGCTCCTTTTTACAAGGACCGTTTGATCAAAAGGTCGATGCTTTTTACAGTCTGAAGTCTGCAGGGTTATACTAGGAAATTTGCACCCATACATGTCGAGGTTTACAAATACCATTAAATACAGTAGAGGGCAACCAGCAAGACTTTTGCTCAAACTTGCTTGAAATGCATTAAACTTTTACCAGTGCTTGGAGATGCTGGGGATTGAACCCAGGACCTCATACATGCAAAGCATGCGCTCTACCACTGAGCTACATCCCCGTGGTTCAGATGTATTTTGGACTATTGGAGGTTTACAAATAGTATTAAATACAGTGTAGGGCACGCTACAAGACCAAATTGAAAGACTTTTGCTCAAAGTTGCTTGAAACGCATTAAGCATTTAACAGTATTTGGACATGCTAGGGATTGAACCCAAGGCCTCATACATGGAAAGCATGTGCTCGGTAGACTTCCGGAGGTTTAAAAATACTTTTAAATATAGTAGAGGGCACCCAGCAAGACTTTTGCTCAAACTTGCTTGAAACACATTAAGCATTTAACAGTATTTGGAGATACTGGGGATTGAACCCAAGGCCTCATACATGCAAAGCATGTGCTCGGTAGACTTCTGGAGGTGTCAGTTGTGTGTACTTACAAGTGCTTTTACGCAAGATATCATTTTCATAGTGAGTAGCATAGTGCTGACAAGCTCAATACCCACCGTCAGGATGCGCTACCATACTTAACACTAGGCCAAGATGATTAGTAAGGACAACAGTTCGTGAGGAAGCCAGTTTATTTCCTCACCTGAAAGACGCTCCTTTTTACAAGGACCGTTTGATCAAAAGGTCGATTCTTTTTACAGTCTGAAGTTTGCAGGGTTATACTAGGAAATTTGCACCCATACATGTCAGGGGATGAGCGTCCCCTGTTGATCGGCATAAAAACAGCACCACGCAGCCTAAAGCACTCTCTAGTGGGTCTCCCGTAAGCAACGAATGTATGATCACGCGCCTTACGTAATGTCGGGATGGCCCCCTGCTGATCGGCATAAAAACAGCACACGCAGCAGCCTAAGCCTTCCCTAATGGGTCTCCCATCCAACAACAGATGTATGATCACATACATGTCAGGGAATGAGCGCCCCATGTTGATCGGCATAAAAACAGCACAAGCAGCAGCCTAAGCCTTCCCTAATGGGTCTCCCTTCCAACAACAGACCAGGCTGGGGCCTGCTTAGCTTTACTAAAAAAGCAAACTCTGGCTACTGCAGGCAAAAGACACAACTTCACTATGAGCCCTTGAATACAGCCACTTTAATAGAGGGGTAGCGCATCCTGATAGGCTCAATATGGCCGTCAGGATGCGCTACCATCTTAAACAGTAGGTCAAGTTGATTACATACATGTCAGGGAATGAGCGCCCCCTGCTGGTCGGCCAAAAAATAACTGGCACCAGCAGCATTCCAGGTCTTCTCATATTGGTCAACCACCCAAGGACAGACCAGGCTCTGGTCTCCTTAGCTTTTAGTGAGGAACCAGACTCTGGCTACTGCATGCAAAAGACACACTTGCTGTGGGATCATTAATAAAGCTGCTCCAACAGAGAGGTAGCGCATGCTGACAAGCTCAATACCCGCCGTCAGGATGCGCTACCATACTTAACACTAGGCCAAAATGATTAGTAAGGACAACAGTTTGTGAGGAAGCCCGTTTATTACCTCTCCTGAAGGACGCTCCTTTTTACAAGGACCGTTTGATCAAAAGGTCGATGCTTTTTACAGTCTGAAGTCTGCAGGGTTATACTAGGAAATTTGCACCCATACATGTCGAGGTTTACAAATACTATTAAATACAGTAGAGGGCAACCAGCAAGACTTTTGCTCAAATTTGCTTGAAATGCATTAAACTTTTACCAGTGCTTGGAGATGCTGGGGATTGAACCCAGGACCTCATACATGCAAAGCATGCACTCTACCACTGAGCTACATGCCCGTTTTGTGAATGGCTTTTCGACTTCTGTAGGTTTATAAATACTATTAAATACAGTAGAGGGCACACTACAAGACCAAATTGAAAGACTTTTGCTCAAACTTGCTTGGAATGCATTAAGCATTTAACAGTATTTGGAGATGCTGGGGATTGAACCCAAGGCCTCATATATGCAAAGCATGTGCTCAGTAGACTTCTGGAGGTTTACAAATACTATTAAATATAGTAGGGGGCACTCTACAGAGGCAAATTGAAAGACTTTTGATCAAACTTGCTTGAAATGCATTAAACATTCAACAGCGTTTGGTGATGCTGGGGATTGAAGCCAGGACCTCATAAAAGCAAAGTACGCGCTCTACCACCGAGTTACATCCCCGATTCAGAACTGGTTTTTGGACTTCTGCAGGATCACAAATACCATTAAATACAGTAGAGGGCAACCTGCGAAACCTTTGCTCAAACTTGCTTGAAATGCATTAAACATTTAACAGTGCTTGGAGATGCTGGGGATTGAACCCAGGACCTCATACATGCGAAGCATGCGCTCTACCACTGAGCTACATACCCAGATGCAAAGCAGCGTTAGTTGTGTGTACTTACAAGTGCTTTTACGCAAGATATCATTTCATAGTGGGTAGTAGATGTTTGCAGAAATTGTAAGGCATACACGCACACACACACACACACACACGGCTGAAAAGTCTGGAAAAAAGCTAGTAAAGACAGCTTGGAGATGCTGGGGATTGAACCCAGGACCTCATACATGCAAAGCATGCGCTCTACCACTGAGCTACATCCCCGTGGTTCAGATGTACTTTGGACTATTGGAGGTTTACAAATGCTATTAAATACAGTGGAGGGCACGCTACAAGACCACATTGAAAGACTTTTGCTCAAAGTTGCTTGAAACGCATTAAGCATTTAACAGTATTTGGACATCCTGGGGATTGAACCCAAGGCCTCATACATGGAAAGCATGTGCTCGGTAGACTTCTGGAGGTTTAAAAATACTTTTAAATATAGTAGAGGGCACCCAGCAAGACTTTTGCTAAAACTTGCTTGAAACGCATTAAGCATTTAACAGTATTTGGAGATACTGGGGATTGAACCCAAGGCCTCATACATGCAAAGCATGTGCTCGGTAGCCTTCTGGAGGTGTCAGTTGTGTGTACTTACAAGTGCTTTTACGCAAGATATTATTTTCATAGTGAGTAGCATAGTGCTGACAAGCTCAATACCCACCGTCAGGATGCGCTACCATACTTAACACTAGGCCAAAATGATTAGTAAGGACAACAGTTCGTGAGGAAGCCAGTTTATTTCCTCACCTGAAAGACGCTCCTTTTTACAAGGACCGTTTGATCAAAAGGTCGATTCTTTTTACGGTCTGAAGTCCGCAGGGTTATACTAGGAAATTTGCACCCATACATGTCAGGGGATGAGCGTCCCCTGTTGATCGGCATAAAAACAGCAAAAGCAGCAGCCTTCCCTAATGGGTCTCCCTTCCAACAACATACCAGGCTGGGGCCTGCTTAGCTTTACTAAAAAATCAAACTCTGGCTACTGCAGGCAAAGGACACAACTTCACGATGAGCTCTTGAATACAGCCGCTTTAATAGAGGGGTAGCGCAACCTGATAGGCTCAATATGGCCGTCAGGATGCGCTACCATCTTAAACAGTAGGTCAAGTTGATTACATACATGTCAGGGAATGAGCGCCCCCTGCTGGTCGGCCAAAAAATAACTGGCACCAGCAGCATTCCAGGTCTTCTCTTATTGGTCAGCCACCCAAGGACAGACCAGGCTCTGGTCTCCTTAGCTTTTAGTGAGGAACCAGACTCTGGCTACTGCATGCAAAAGACACACTTGCTGTGGGATCATTAATAAAGCTGCTCCAACAGAGAGGTAGCGCATGCTGACAAGCTCAATGCCCGCCGTCAGGATGCGCTACCATACTTAAAACTAGGCCAAGATGATTAGTAAGGACAACAGTTCGTGAGGAAGCCAGTTTATTTCCTCACCTGAAAGACGCTCCTTTTTACAAGGACCGTTTGATCAAAAGGTCGATTCTTTTTACAGTCTGAAGTTTGCAGGGTTATACTAGGAAATTTGCACCCATACATGTCAGGGGATGAGCGTCCCCTGTTGATCGGCATAAAAACAGCAAAAGCAGCAGCCTTCCCTAATAGGTCTCCCTTCCAACAACAGAGCAGGCTGGGGCCTGCTTAGCTTTACTAAAAAAGCAAACTCTGGCTACTGCAGGCAAAAGACACAACTTCACGATGAGCCCTTGAATACAGCCGCTTTAATAGAGGGGTAGCGCATCCTGATAGGCTCAATATGGCCGTCAGGATGCGCTACCATCTTAAACAGTAGGTCAAGTTGATTACATACATGTCAGGGAATGAGCGCCCCCTGCTGGTCGGCCAAAAGATAACTGGCACCAGCAGCATTCCAGGTCTTCTCATATTGGTCAGCCACCCAAGGACAGCCCAGGCTCTTGTCTCCTTAGCTTTTAGTGAGGAACCAGACTCTGGCTACTGCATGCAAAAGACACACTTGCTGTGGGATCATTAATAAAGCTGCTCCAACAGAGAGGTAGCGAATGCTGACAAGCTCAATACCCGCCGTCAGGATGCGCTACCATACTTAACACTAGGCCAAGATGATTAGTAAGGACAACAGTTAGTGAGGAAGCCCGTTTATTACCTCTCCTGAAGGACGCTCCTTTTTACAAGGACCGTTTGATCAAAAGGTCGATGCTTTTTACAGTCTGAAGTCTGCAGGGTTATACTAGGAAATTTGCACCCATACATGTCGAGGTTTACAAATACTATTAAATACAGTAGAGGGCACCCAGCAAGACTTTTGCTCAAACTTGCTTGAAATGCATTAAACTTTTATCAGTGCTTGGAGATGCTGGGGATTGAACCCAGGACCTCATACATGCAAAGCATGCACTCTACCACTGAGCTACATCCCCGTGGTTCAGACGTACTTTGGACTATTGGAGGTTTACAAATACTATTAAATACAGTGGAGGGCACGCTACAAGACCACATTGAAAGACTTTTGCTCAAAGTTGCTTGAAACGCATTAAGCATTTAACAGTATTTGGACATGCTGGGGATTGAACCCAAGGCCTCATACATGGAAAGCATGTGCTCGGTAGACTTCTGGAGGTTTAAAAATACTTTTAAATATAGTAGAGGGCACCCAGCAAGACTTTTGCTCAAACTTGCTTGAAACGCATTAAGCATTTAACAGTATTTGGAGATACTGGGGATTGAACCCAAGGCCTCATACATGCAACGCATGTGCTCGGTAGACTTCTGGAGGTGTCAGTTGTGTGTACTTACAAGTGCTTTTACGCAAGATATTATTTTCATAGTGAGTAGCATAGTGCTGACAAGCTCAATACCCACCGTCAGGATGCGCTACCATACCTAACACTAGGCCAAGATGATTAGTAAGGACAACAGTTCATGAGGAAGCCAGTTTATTTCCTCACCTGAAAGACGCTCCTTTTCACAAGGACCGTTTGATCAAAAGGTCGATTCTTTTTACAGTCTGAAGTTTGCAGGGTTATACTAGGAAATTTGCACCCATACATGTCAGGGGATGAGCGCCCCCTGCTGATAGGCATAAAAACAGCACACGCAGCAGCCTAAGCCTTCCCTAATGGGTCTCCCATCCAACAACAGATGTATGATCACATACATGTCAGGGAATGAGCGCCCCATGTTGATCGGCATAAAAACAGCACAAGCAGCAGCCTAAGCCTTCCCCAATGGGTCTCCCTTCCAGCTTAACCCAGATGTATGATCACATACATGTCGGGGGAATGGCCCATGTTGATGCGTGGCATAAAACAGCACAAGAAACGGCAGCCCTAAGCCTTCCCTAATGGGTCTCCCTTCCAACAACAGACCAGGCTGGGGCCTGTTTTTTTTTACTGAATAAGCAGAGTCGAGCTACAGCAGGCAAAGGACATGATTTCCCTGTGGGCCCGTGAATACAGCTACTCTAATAGAAAGGTAGCGCATCCTGATAGGCTCAATATGGCCGTCAGGATGCGCTACCATCTTAAACAGTAGGTCAAGTTGATTACATACATGTCAGGGAATGAGCGCCCCCTGCTGGTCGGCCAAAAAATACCTGGCACCAGCAGCATTCCAGGTCTTCTCATATTGGTCAGCCACCCAAGGACAGACCAGGCTCTGGTCTCCTTAGCTTTTAGTGAGGAACCAGACTCTGGCTACTGCATGCAAAAGACACCCTTGCTGTGGGATCATTAATAAAGCTGCTCCAACAGAGAGGTAGCGCATGCTGACAAGCTCAATACCCGCCGTCAGGATGCGCTACCATACTTAACACTAGGCCAAGATGATTAGTAAGGACAACAGTTCGTGAGGAAGCCCGTTTATTACCTCTCCTGAAGGACGCTCCTTTTTACAAGGACCGTTTGATCAAAAGGTCGATTCTTTTTACAGTCTGAAGTTTGCAGGGTTATACTAGGAAATTTGCACCCATACATGTCAGGGGAAGAATGCCCCCTGTTGATCGGCATAAAAACAGCACAAGCAGCAGCCTTTCCTAATGGGTCTCCCTTCCAACAACAGACCAGGCTGGGGTCTGCTTAGCTTTACTAAAAAAGCAAACTCTGGCTACTGCAGGCAAAGGACACAACTTCACAATGAGCCCTTGAATACAGCCGCTTTAATAGAGGGGTAGCGCATCCTGATAGGCTCAACATGGGCGTCAGGATGCGCTACCATCTTAAACAGTAGGTCAAGTTGATTGCATACATGTCAGGGAATGAGCGCCCCCTGCTGGTCGGCCAAAAAATAACTGGCACCAGCAGCATTCCAGGTCTTCTCATATTGGTCAGCCACCCAAGGACAGACCAGGCTCTGGTCTCCTTAGCTTTTAGTGAGGAACCAGGCTCTGGCTACTGCATGCAAAAGACATACTTGCTGTCGGAACCTTAATAAAGCTGCTCAAAGAGAAGAGGTAGCGCATGCTGACAAGCTCAATACCCACTGTCAGGATGCGCTACCATACTTAACACTAGGCCAAGATGATTAGTAAGGACAACAGTTCGTGAGGAAGCCAGTTTATTTCCTCACCTGAAGGACGCTCCTTTTTACAAGGACCGTTTGATCAAAAGGTCGCTTCTTTTTACGGTCTGAAGTCCGCAGGGTTATACTAGGAAATTTGCACCCATACATGTCAGGGGATGAGCGTCCCCTGTTGATCGGCATAAAAACAGCAAAAGCAGCAGCCTTCCCTAATGGGTCTCCCTTCCAACAACAGACCAGGCTGGGGCCTGCTTAGCTTTACTAAAAAAGCAAATTCTGGCTACTGCAGGCAAAGGACACAACTTCACGATGAGTTCTTGAATACAGCCGCTTTAATAGAGGGGTAGCGCATCCTGATAGGCTCAATATGGCCGTCAGGATGCGCTACCATCTTAAACAGTAGGTCAAGTTGATTTCATACATGTCAGGGAATGAGCGCCCCCTGCTGGTCGGCCAAAAAATAACTGGCACCAGCAGCATTCCAGGTCTTCTCATATTGGTCAGCCACCCAATGACAGACCAGGCTCTGGTCTCCTTAGCTTTTAGTGAGGAACCAGACTCTGGCTACTGCATGCAAAAGACACACTTGCTGTGGGATCATTAATAAAGCTGCTCCAACAGAGAGGTAGCGCATGCTGACAAGCTCAATACCCGCCGGCAGGATGCGCTACCATACTTAACACTAGGCCAAGATGATTAGTAAGGACAACAGTTCGTGAGGAAGCCAGTTTATTTCCTCACCTGAAAGACGCTCCTTTTTACAAGGACCGTTTGATCAAAAGGTCGATTCTTTTTACAGTCTGAAGTTTGCAGGGTTATACTAGGAAATTTGCACCCATACATGTCAGGGGATGAGCGCCCCCTGCTGAGCGGCATAAAAACAGCACACGCAGCAGCCTAAGCCTTCCCTAATGGGTCTCCCATCCAACAACAGATGTATGATCACATACATGTCAGGGAATGAGCGCCCCATGTTGATCGGCATAAAAACAGCACAAGCAGCAGCCTAAGCCTTCCCTAATGGGTCTTCCTTCCAACAACAGACCAGGCTGGGGCCTGTTTTTTTTTTACTGAATAAGCAGAGTCGAGCTACAGCAGGCAAAGGACATGATTTCCCTGTGGGCCCTTGAATACAGCTACTCTAATATAAAGGTAGCGCATCCTGATAGGCTCAATATGGCCGTCAGGATGCGCTACCATCTTAAACAGTAGGTCAAGTTGATTACATATATGTCAGGGAATGAGCGCCCCCTGCTGGTGGGCCAAAAAATAACTGGCACCAGCAGCATTCCAGGTCTTCTCATATTGGTC
>VONZ01003633.1:0-18691 GCA_012976165.1 Labeo catla | reverse complement strand
TTATAGCTAACCAAAGGACAAAATTCAACATTTTTTTAATAATTATTGATCTGGAGAGTCCAGAGAATATTACTGCAGTGGTTTGATCGAGATTGATTGAAAAACCTAGGACTAGTTCGCAAAAGTAGGTTTTTCACATATTTGTGAATAATTAATGAACGGTTTGATTGACAGCAATGGTCTTGAGGCAAAGTTGCTCAGCATGTGGAGATCTATGAAATGATATGCATATTGTGTGGATATGTGAACCACCACGTGATTACAGAGCCATAAAACTCGTTAGCGCCACCTAGGGGCCGATTTCTTTCAAAATTCTTACAGACCTTTAGGACCATGAGTCGAACATGCCCAGTGAGTTTCGTTCCGATCGGCCTCCGTTAACCTTGTCTAATAGGTGCTCAAATTTCATAGGTCGATGGCGGCCATGTTTTTTGAGATATGCCAATGTTCTCATAGACCCTTATGGCACATTGGACAGAGGCACAGCATACCAATTTTCAGGTTGATTGGACTGACGGTTGCAAAGTTATAGCCATTTTTATGGTTTTTCTCTATTATAGCGCCACCAAGTGGTCAAGCTCCGCAATTTTTTTTGATTTCACCAAAGACTGAGCTTTTACATATATGTTCTGAGTTTGGTGATGATATGTCATTCTGTTCTAAAGTTATAGCCATTTTAGTGAAAGTGGCCCCGCCTCTTTCGAACGTTTTGGCGCCCCTTTGCGACCGTGAGTCAAAAGTTTAACTTCTTTTTGATAATTATTGATCTTGGGAGTCTGGAGAACTGTGCTGCAGTGGTTTGATCGAGATCGAGTGAATTACCTAGGATTAGGTCGCAAAAGTGGGTTTTTCACATATTTGTGAATATGTAATAAATGACTTGATTGACAGCAGTGGTTCTTGAGGCAAAGTTGCTCAGCATGAGGAGATCTATCATATGGTATGAAGTTCTAGTGTTTCTGTGATTATATGAGCATGTTATAGCAATTTAAGGCAATTTACTTTTGAAATTTTGTGTTGTTGAAGCCTTTTTAACTGTCATAGCGCCACCTATGGTCCGATCTTCATGAAATTTTACATGCTTGTTAAGAGTCATCTGACACATGTTTTCTCCAACTTTTGTAAAGTTTTGAGTTTTGGTTTAGGTTTGATAGGCGTTTGGGTATATGTGGCCACGCCCCTTTTCTAAATGACCCCGTTATAGCTACCCAAAGGACAAAATTCCACATTTTTTTGATAATTATTGATCTAGAGAGTCTGGAGAACTGCGCTGCAGTGGTTTGATCGAGATTGAGCGAAAAACCTAGGACTAGTTCGCAAAAGTAGGTTTTTCACATATTTGTGAATAATTCATGAATGATTTGATTGACAGCAATGGTTCTTGAGGCAAAGTTGCTCAGCATGTGGAGATCTATCAAAAGATATGCATATTGTGTGGATGTGTGAAACGCCACGCGAGTGAGGCATGTTAGAGAGGCAAAAAACTCGTTAGCGCCAACTAGTGGCCGATTTCTTTCAAAATTCTTACAGACATTTAGGGCCATGAGTCGAACATGCCCAGTGAGTTTCGTTCCGATCGGCCTCCGTTAACCTTGTCTAATGGGTGCTCAAACTTCATTGGCCGATAGCGGCCATGTTTTCTGAGATACGCCAATGTCCTCATAGACCCTTATGGCACATTGGACAGAGACACTGCATACCAATTTTCAGGTCGATCGGACCAACGATTGCACAGTTATAGTCATTTTTATGTTTTTTCAGGCTTATGGCGCCACCAAGTGGCAGAGCTGTGCAATTTTTTTTTATTTGACCAAAGATTGAGCTTATACACATGTGTACAGAGTTTGGTGTAGATATCTCATTCCGTTCAAAAGTTATAGCCAAATGTAGCAATTGTCTAACATTAACATAGAACGTTTTGTCATTGCTATGTGACCGTGAGTCGAAATTTCAACTTTTTTTTGATAATTATTGATATTCACTGTCCAGAGAATATTTCAGCACTGGTTTCGTTCCGATCGGCTGAAAAACCTAGGACTAGTTCGCAAAAGTAGGTTTCGGACATAACGCCATTTTGCGGAAAAACCGGGCTTCGTACGAAAAATCTGCGCCAGTACACTTTTGTGCGTATTGACCCAAGGATCGCAACGATGTAAAGTTTTTGAGTCTACGACAAAAAATGTACGAGCTAGGGCCAAAAATGTAAAAAAAGTTAGTTTTTTGCGCTGTAGCGCCCCCTTTAGGCCGATTGGGGCGGTTCTTTGCGCCTGAGTAGCGAGGAGGACTACTACCTTCTGACCAAGTTTCAGCTCTCTAGGCCTTACGGTTTGGGCTGCACGATCAGTTCTAGGGAAGAATAATAATAATAATAATAATAATAATAATAATAATAATAATAATAAAAAAAATCCTAACAATTACAATAGGGTTTCAGCGCTACGCGCTCGAACCCCTAAATATAGCTGCAAGCAGCAATTATCGGGGTTCGAGCAAATAAGGCCTTTAAGGTTATGTGGATTTAAGATGTAGTCCAACGCAAAATATATGGCTAAACACACACTAAAACACATCCATGATGGAGAAAACACTCACAAACACAGAAATTAAATAGTTAAACTGTTATATTAATGTTCATTAAGCATTACTGCTTTTACACACACAGACATAATTTGTTGCACCTTGAAGATTTGTGTAATAAATGGTAGGTGACAAAATGTTTAGTGCAAATATTGTCTTTAAGATTTTATATATCATTTTCAGGTTTCGCTGTAATCATAATCTTGTATTATTGTCAAATATGATATATCTGTATAATTTAAATTAAACTTTGACTAAATGTGATTTGAAATGTTGTAACAGTGATTTAGTTTATGCATAAATTGAAATTAATTGAAAACAAGCCATGAAATGCACTGTTGTAGTCTGTTTAATGATGCATTAATGGTCTTCTACTGCCATCTAGTGGTTAAAGTTGCAATTTCATGGCGTTTTAAAAAAAGGATGCATTGTTTTAAGTTTATAACTGTAACTTTGCCTTTTTTGTCTTATGTTGATAAAATTGTATGCTTCTTTAGAATCATATGATAATGATTTTACTTAGGTTTGTGAAATTTTGTTTTCTTTTAGGATTTATAGATTTTTGGGTACAGTAGATCATGATTTTATTATTAAGTGGTGCTGTTTTTACTGACTAAATGCAAATGTTCAACATTTTTTTGATAATTGTTGATCTAGAGGGTCCAGAGAATGTTACTACAGTGATTTTATGTATTTTGAGTTTAAAACCTAGGACTAGTTTACAAAAGTAGGTTTTTTTTTTTTTAAATAATATAACATATTTAAAGAATAGTTGGATTGACAGCAATGGTCCTGGAGGCAAAGTTGTTCAGAATGAGGACATCTATCATATGATATGAAGATCTAGTGGTTGTGTGAATATATTTGCATGTTTTTAGCAAGTTGAGGCCAATTACCATAGAAATTTTGTTTTTGAAGCCGTTTTAACTGTTATAGTGCCACCTATGGTCTGATCTTCATGAAACTTTGCATGCCTGTTTAGCATCATAAAAGGTTGTGTGGATTTAAGATGTAGTCCAATGCAAAATATATGGCTAACACAATAAAACACATCCATGATGGAGAATACACTCACAAACAGAAATTAAATAGTTAAACTGTTATATTAATGTTCATTAAGCATTACTACACACACATTTTGTTGCACGTAAGAGATTTGTGTATTAAATGGTAGGTGACAAAATGTTTAGTGCAAGTCTTTTTAAGATTTTATATATAGTTTTCAGGTTTCACTGTAATCATAATCTTGTATTATTGTCAAATATGATATATGTGTTTAAATGAAGTGTTAAACTTTGACTAAATGTGATTTGAAATGTTATATAGTGATTTAGTCTTTGCATTAATTGAAATGAATGGAAAATCTGTGAATAGCACTGTTCATTTCAATGAGGCATTAGTGGTCTTCTACTGCCATCTAGTGGTTATAGTTGTAATTTCATGACATTTTAAAGAGCGATGCATAGTTTTTGAGCTTTATAACTGTTACATTGCCTTTTTTTTGCCTGATGTCTTTAAAATGCAGGCTTGTTTAGAATCATATGATGATGATTTGCCTTAGGTTTGTGAAATTTTCTTTTCTTTTAGGTTTTATAGACTCGGGTACAGTAGATCATGATCTTATTATTAAGTGGCTATCTAAATGGTAGGGATGTGACGAGACCAGTCGGATTGCGCGAGATCTCGTGACAGTATCCTCCCACAACATTTTGCCGTGTTTACATTAGAGCTGCACTATTAATCCTTAAAATATTGAGGTGTCGATTCAAACACCCACGCGATCTTATTCCTAAATAACAACGAGTTATCTATGTCTATTAGGACTGTTTCACATCGCGAGTGTCAGTGGAGCGTGAGAAGCAGGTTTTGTCGCTGCAATGTTAATGAATCAGAAGATCGGAGTAAATGTGAACGCAGAAAGAGCAACACAAACAGTCTTTTCAACCACATTATAATCCTTATTTCTGTGTTGCAGATATTTAAATAATAGAAGTACTGGGATAAAAGTTTATAGTTTGGGTATAAACACTTATTGTCTACAGTGGCGATCAAAACAAACGTATTTTAACACGTGTATCTATTGTAACGCTTATCCTCTTCCGCCAGGAGGTGGCGACAACTGCCCGTTTAAAAAAAAGGTATGTCATTGAATCATTCATTCAGGAGATTTCAAAAGTCAAACAAGTCTTAATGAAGTGAGACACTGTCTCCTTTATTGAATGTTTTTTTTTTTATTTTGTTTAAATGAATATATGTTTTTAAAAGACTTAAGCAATGAACAGTTTGTCATTTGCCATTTACCATACACAGCTTGTGTTTTTGAAGCCTTTTTAACTGTCATAGCGCCACCTAAGGTCCGATCTCCATGAAATTTTACATGCTTGTTAAGAGTCATCGGACACATGTTTTCTCCAACTTTTGTAAAGTTTTGAGTTTTTGTTTACGTTTGATAGGCTTTTGGGTATATGTGGCCACGCCCCTTTTCTAAATGACCCCGTTATAGCTACCCAAAGGACAAAATTCCACATTTTTTTGATAATTATTGATCTAGAGAGTCTGGAGAACTGCGCTGCAGTGGTTTGATCGAGATTGAGCGAAAAACCTAGGACTAGTTCGCAAAAGTAGGGTTTTCACATATTTGTGAATAATTAATGAATGATTTGATTGACAGCAATGGTTCTTGAGGCAAAGTTGCTCAGCATGTGGAGATCTATCAAATGATATGCATATTGTGTGGATGTGTGAAACACCACGTGAGTGAGGCACGTTACAGAGGCAAAAAACTCGTTAGCGCCAACTAGTGGCCGATTTCTTTCAAAATTCTTACAGACCTTTAGGGCCATGAGTCGAATATGCCCAGTGAGTTTCGTTCCGATTGACCTTCGTTAACCTTGTCTAATGGGTGCTCAAACTTCATTGGCCGATGGTGGCCATGTTTTTTGAGATACGCCAATGTCCTTATAGACCCTTATGGCACATTGGACAGAGACACTGCATACCAATTTTCAAGTCGATCGGACTAACTATTGCATAGTTATAGTCATTTTATGTTTTTTCAGGCTTATAGCGCCACCAAGTGGCAGAGCTGTGCAATTTTTTTTATTTGACCAAAGATTGAGCTTGTACATAAGTGTATCAAGTTTCGTGACGATATCCCATTTGGTTCCTGAGTTATAGCCATTTTAGTAAAAATGGTCCTCCACCTGACAAACTTTTTGGGGCCCCTTCGCAACGATGAGTCAAAATTTCAACTTTTTTTTGATAATTATTGATATTCAGTGTCCAGAGAACATTTCTGCACTGGTTTGGTTCCGATCGGGCGAAAAACCTAGGACTAGTTCGCAAAAGTAGGTTTAGGACATTCGGCCATTTTGCGGAAAAACCGGGCTTCGTACGAAAAATCTGCGCCAGTGCACTTTTGTGCGTATTGACCCAAGGATTGCAACGATGTAAATTTTTTGAGTCTACGACAAAAAATGTACGAGCTAGGGCCAAAAACGTAAAAAAAGTTAGTTTTTTGCGCTGTAGCGCCACCTTTAGGCCGATTGGGCCGGTTCTTTGCGCCTGAGTAGCGAGGAGGACTACTACCTTCTGACCAAGTTTCAGCTCTCTAGGCCTTACGGTTTGGGCTGCACGATCAGTTTTAGCGCGGAATAATAATAATAATAATAATAAATATAGCTGCAAGCAGCAATTATCGGGGTTCGAGCATTTTAAGGTCTTTAAGGTGGTATGCTTAGGGTCTAGGCCAACCTGGATTCATGGCTGACAGGAAAACACATCCAAAATGGAGAATATGCTCACAGAAATACACACACAGAAACGAAAAGTTTAAACTAATATATTAATACTGAATAAACATGTTTACACACACACAGACATACATGCACACACATTTTCTTGTACAGATATTTGAAATAAATGATATGGGCCAACACTTTTACTTGCAAGTATTCTCTTTGTAATAGTTTGTGTCTTTTTCAGATTTCACTGTAATCATAATGTGGCATAATTGTAAAAAACTGATATGTCTGTATGAGCAAAATTGTAAGCTTTGCCTAAATGTGATTTTAAATGTTATAACAGTGATTTTATAAGTGTTAATCGATTATCAAACCTATTAAAAGCAGTTGTGTTCAGCTGAATAAGCCCATTAGTGGTCTTCTACTGACATCTAGTGGTTATTATTGCAATTTCATGCAATGTCTCATACAAACACTGAGATTTTAAACATCATAACTATTATAGTGTTATTTTTGCCCAGTCTCTCTTAAATTTTGCATATTTGTTTAGAATGAGATTATTTGTCATTTTTGTCACAGTTTTGAGACGTTGCAAGCTTTCTTTTAAAAATGTTAGGCTTTTGGGTACAGTAGATTTAAAGAACATATTTAAAGAACAGTTGGATTGACAGCAATGGTCTTAGACAAAAAATTGTTGAGAATGAGGAGATCTATCATATGGTATGAAGATCTAGTGTTTGTGTGAAAAAATGAGCATTTTTTAGCAATTCGAGGCCAATTACAATAGAAATGTTGTGTTTTTGAAGCCTTTTTAACTGTTATAGCGCCACCTATGATCCGGTGCTATGGTTACTATGGTTTTAGGATGTAGTCCAACCCAAAATATATGGCTAACACTACAGCACATCTATGATGGACAATACAATCACAAACACAGAATATGAAATAGTTAAACTATTATATTAAAGTTCATTAAGCATTATTACACACACACACACACACACACACACACACACACACACACATTTTGCTGCACATAAGAGATTTGTGTATTAAATGGTAGGTGACAAAATGTTTAGTGCAAGTCTTTTTAAGATTTTATATATAATTTTCAGGTTTCACTGTAATCATACTCTTGTTTTATTGTCAAATATGATATATGTGTTTAAATGAAGTGTTAAACTTTGACTAAATGTGATTTGAAATGTTATATAGTGATTTAGTCTTTGCATGAATTGAAATGAATGGAAATCAATCTGTGAATAGCAGTGTTCATTTCAATGAGCCATTAGTGGTCTTCTACTGCCATCTAGTGGTTATAGTTGTAATTTCATGACATTTTAAAGAGCGATGCATAGTTTTTAAGCTTTATAATTGTTACATTGCCTTTTTTTGCCTGGTGTCTTTAAAATGCAGGCTTTTTTAGAATCATATGATGATGATTTGACTTAGGTTTGTGAAATTTTCTTTTCTTTTAGGTTTTATAGACTCGGGTACAGTAGATCATGATCTTATTATTAAGTGGCTATCTAAATGGTAGGGATGTGACGAGACCAGTCGGATTTCGCGAGATCTCGTGACAGTATCCTCCCACAACATTTTGCCATGTTTACATTAGAGCTGCACTATTAATCCTTAAAATATTGAGGTGTCGATTCAAACACCCACGCGATCTTATTCCTAAATGACAACGAGTTATCTATGTCTATTAGGACTGTTTCACATCGCCAGTGTCAGTGGAGCGTGAGAAGCAGGTTTTGTCGCTGCCCATGTTAATGAATCAGAAGATCGGAGTAAATGTGAACGCAGAAAGAGCAACACAAACAGTCTTTTCAACCACATTATAATCATTATTTCTGTGTTACAGATATTTAAATAGAAGAAGTACTGGGATAAAAGTTTATAGTTTGGGTATAAACACTTATTGTCTACAGTAGCGATAAAAACGAAAGTATTTTAACACGTGTATCTATTGTAACGCTTATCCTCTTCCGCCAGGAGGTGGCGACAACTGCCCGTTTAAAAAAAAAGTTTGTCATTGAATCATTCATTCAGGAGATTTCAATAGTCAAACAAGTCTTAATGAAGTGAGACACTGTCTCCTTTATTGAATGTTTTTTTTTTAAATTTTGTTTAAATGAATATATGTTTTTAAAAGACTTAAGCAATGAACAGTTTGTCATTTGCCATTGACCATACACCTTTTTAACTGTTATAGCGCCACCTATGGTCCGATCTTCACGAAACTTTGCATGCTTCTTAAGAGTCATCTGACACATGTTTTCACCAATTTTCGTAAAGTTTTGAGTTTTTGTTTAGTTTTGATAGGCTTTTGGGTATATGTGGCCACGCCCCTGTTGTAAATGACCCCGTTATAGCTAACCGAAGCACAAAATTCAACATTTTTTTGATAATTATTGATCTAGAGAGTCCAGAGAATATTACTGCAGTGGTTTGATCGAGATTAAGCGAAAAACTTAGGACTAGTTCGCAAAAGTAGGTTTTTAACATATTTGTGAATAATTAATGAACGGTTTGATTGACAGCAATGGTTCTTGAGGCAAAGTTGTTCATTATGAGGAGATCTATCAAATGATATGAAGATCTAGTGTTTGTGTGAATATACTAGCATTTATTTAGCCATTTGAAGCCATTTACCATACACAGCTTGTGTTTTTGAAGCCTTTTTAACTGTTATAGCGCCACCTATGGTCCGATCTTCACGAGACTTTACATGCTTGTTAAGAGTCATCTGACACATGTTTTCTCCAACTTTTGTAAAGTTTTGAGTTTTTGTTTAGGTTTTATAGGCTTTTGGATATATGTGGCCCCGCCCCTTTTCTAAATGACCCCATTATAGCTAACCAAAGGACAAAATTCAACATTTTTTTAATAATTATTGATCTGGAGAGTCCAGAGAATATTACTGCAGTGGTTTGATCGAGATTGATTGAAAAACCTAGGACTAGTTCGCAAAAGTAGGTTTTTCACATATTTGTGAATAATTAATGAACGGTTTGATTGACAGCAATGGTCTTGAGGCAAAGTTGCTCAGCATGTGGAGATCTATGAAATGATATGCATATTGTGTGGATATGTGAACCACCACGTGATTACAGAGCCATAAAACTCGTTAGCGCCACCTAGGGGCCGATTTCTTTCAAAATTCTTACAGACCTTTAGGACCATGAGTCGAACATGCCCAGTGAGTTTCGTTCCGATCGGCCTCCGTTAACCTTGTCTAATAGGTGCTCAAATTTCATAGGTCGATGGCGGCCATGTTTTTTGAGATATGCCAATGTTCTCATAGACCCTTATGGCACATTGGACAGAGGCACAGCATACCAATTTTCAGGTTGATTGGACTGACGGTTGCAAAGTTATAGCCATTTTTATGGTTTTTCTCTATTATAGCGCCACCAAGTGGTCAAGCTCCGCAATTTTTTTTGATTTCACCAAAGACTGAGCTTTTACATATATGTTCTGAGTTTGGTGATGATATGTCATTCTGTTCTAAAGTTATAGCCATTTTAGTGAAAGTGGCCCCGCCTCTTTCGAACGTTTTGGCGCCCCTTTGCGACCGTGAGTCAAAAGTTTAACTTCTTTTTGATAATTATTGATCTTGGGAGTCTGGAGAACTGTGCTGCAGTGGTTTGATCGAGATCGAGTGAATTACCTAGGATTAGGTCGCAAAAGTGGGTTTTTCACATATTTGTGAATATGTAATAAATGACTTGATTGACAGCAGTGGTTCTTGAGGCAAAGTTGCTCAGCATGAGGAGATCTATCATATGGTATGAAGTTCTAGTGTTTCTGTGATTATATGAGCATGTTATAGCAATTTAAGGCAATTTACTTTTGAAATTTCGTGTTGTTGAAGCCTTTTTAACTGTCATAGCGCCACCTATGGTCCGATCTTCATGAAATTTTACATGCTTGTTAAGAGTCATCTGACACATGTTTTCTCCAACTTTTGTAAAGTTTTGAGTTTTGGTTTAGGTTTTATAGGCTTTTGGATATATGTGGCCACGCCCCTTTTCTAAATGACCCCGTTATAGCTGACCAAAGGACAAAATTCCACATTTTTTTGATAATTATTGATCTAGAGAGTCTGGAGAACTGCGCCGCAGTGGTTTGATCGAGATTGAGCGAAAAACCTAGGACTAGTTCGCAAAAGTAGGTTTTTCACATATTTGTGAATAATTAATGAATGATTTGATTGACAGCAATGGTTCTTGAGGCAAAGTTGCTCAGCATGTGGAGATCTATCAAATGATATGCATATTGTGTGGATGTGTGAAACACCACGTGAGTGAGGCACGTTAGAGTGGCAAAAAACTCGTTAGCGCCAACTAGTGGCCGATTTCTTTCAAAATTCTTACAGACCTTTAGGGCCATGAGTCGAATATGCCCAGTGAGTTTCGTTCCGGTCGGCCTCTGTTAACCTTGTCTAATGGGTGCTCAAACTTCGTTGGCCGATGGCGGCCATGTTTTTTGAGATACGCCAATGTCCTCATAGACACTTGTGCCCCTTTAGTCCAAGAGACTGCATACCAATTTTCAAGTCAATCGGACTAACGGCGGTGTATTTATAGCCAATAATATGTTTTTTCAGGCTTATAGCGCCACCAAGTGGCAGAGCTGTGCAATTTTTTTTATTTGACCAAAGATTGAGCTTATGCACATGTGTACCGAGTTTGGTGTAGATATCTCATTCCATTCAAAAGTTATAGCCAAATATAAGAATTTGGTAATGTTAGCATAGAACGTTTTGGCATTCCTATTCGACCGTGAGTCAAAATTTCAACTTTTTTTTGATAATTATTGATATTCAGTGTCCAGAGAACATTTTAGCACTGGTTTGGTTCCGATCCATCGAAAAACCTAGGACTAGTTCGCAAAAGTAGGTTTCAGACATAGCGCCATTTTGCGGAAAAACCGGGCCTCGTACGAAAAATCTGCGCCAGTGCACTTTTGTGCGTACTGACCCAAGGATTGCAACGATGTAAAGTTTTTGAGTCTACGACAAAAATTGTACGAGCTAGGGCCAAAAATGTAAAAAAAGTTAGTTTTTTGCGCTGTAGCGCCACCTTTAGGCCGATTGGGGCGGTTCTTTGCGCCTGAGTAGCGAGGAGGACTACTACCTTCTGACCAAGTTTCAGCTCTCTAGGCCTTACGGTTTGGGCTGCACGATCAGTTCTAGGGAAGAATAATAATAATAATAATAATAATAATAAAAAAAATCCTAACAATTACAATAGGGTTTCAGCGCTACGCGCTCGAACCCCTAAATATAGCTGCAAGCAGCAATTATCGGGGTTCGAGCAAATAAGGCCTTTAAGGTTATGTGGATTTAAGATGTAGTCCAACGCAAAATATATGGCTAAACACACACTAAAACACATCCATGATGGAGAAAACACTCACAAACACAGAAATTAAATAGTTAAACTGTTATATTAATGTTCATTAAGCATTACTGCTTTTACACACACAGACATAATTTGTTGCACCTTGAAGATTTGTGTAATAAATGGTAGGTGACAAAATGTTTAGTGCAAATATTGTCTTTAAGATTTTATATATCATTTTCAGGTTTCGCTGTAATCATAATCTTGTATTATTGTCAAATATGATATATCTGTATAATTTAAGTGTTAAACTTTGACTAAATGTGATTTGAAATGTTGTAACAGTGATTTAGTTTATGTATAAATTGAAATTAATTGAAAACAAGCCATGAAATGCACTGTTGTAGTCTGTTTAATGATGCATTAATGGTCTTCTACTGCCATCTAGTGGTTAAAGTTGCAATTTCATGGCGTTTTAAAAAAAGGATGCATTGTTTTAAGTTTCTAACTGTAAATTTGCCTTTTTTGCCTTATGTTGATAAAATTGTATGCTTCTTTAGAATCATATGATAATGATTTTACTTAGGTTTGTGAAATTTTGTTTTCTTTTAGGATTTATAGATTTTTGGGTACAGTAGATCATGATCTTATTATTAAGAGGTGCTGTTTTTACTGACTAAATGCAAATGTTCAACATTTTTTTGATAATTGTTGATCTAGAGGGTCCAGAGAATGTTACTACAGTGATTTTATGTATTTTGAGTTTAAAACCTAGGACTAGTTTACAAAAGTAGGTTTTTTTTTTAAATAATATAACATATTTAAAGAATAGTTGGATTGACAGCAATGGTCCTGGAGGCAAAGTTGTTCAGAATGAGGACATCTATATCATATGATATGAAGATCTAGTGGTTGTGTGAATATATTTGCATGTTTTTAGCAAGTTGAGGCCAATTACCATAGAAATTTTGTTTTTGAAGCCGTTTTAACTGTTATAGTGCCACCTTCATGAAACTTTGCATGCCTGTTTAGCATCATAAAAGGTTGTGTGGATTTAAGATGTAGTCCAATGCAAAATATATGGCTAACACAATAAAACACATCCATGATGGAGAATACACTCACAAACAGAAATTAAATAGTTAAACTGTTATATTAATGTTCATTAAGCATTACTACACACACACACACACACACACATTTTGTTGCACATAAGAGATTTGTGTATTAAATGGTAGGTGACAAAATGTTTAGTGCAAGTCTTTTTAAGATTTTATATATAGTTTTCAGGTTTCACTGTAATCATAATCTTGTATTATTGTCAAATATGATATATGTGTTTAAATGAAGTGTTAAACTTTGACTAAATGTGATTTGAAATGTTATATAGTGATTTAGTCTTTGCATGAATTGAAATGAATGGAAAATCTGTGAATAGCACTGTTCATTTCAATGAGCCATTAGTGGTCTTCTACTGCCATCTAGTGGTTATAGTTGTAATTTCATGACATTTTAAAGAGCGATGCATAGTTTTTGAGCTTTATAACTGTTACATTGCCTTTTTTTGCCTGATGTCTTTAAAATGCAGGCTTTTTTAGAATCATATGATGATGATTTGACTTAGGTTTGTGAAATTTTCTTTTCTTTTAGGTTTTATAGACTCGGGTACAGTAGATCATGATCTTATTATTAAGTGGCTATCTAAATGGTAGGGATGTGACGAGACCAGTCGGATTTCGCGAGATCTCGTGACAGTATCCTCCCACAACATTTTGCCATGTTTACATTAGAGCTGCACTATTAATCCTTAAAATATTGAGGTGTCGATTCAAACACCCACGCGATCTTATTCCTAAATGACAACGAGTTATCTATGTCTATTAGGACTGTTTCACATCGCCAGTGTCAGTGGAGCGTGAGAAGCAGGTTTTGTCGCTGCCATGTTAATGAATCAGAAGGTCGGAGTAAATGTGAACGCAGAAAGAGCAACACAAACAGTCTTTTCAACCACATTATAATCATTATTTCGGTGTTACAGATATTTAAATAATAGAAGTACTGGGATAAAAGTTTATAGTTTGGGTATAAACACTTATTGTCTACAGTAGCGATAAAAACGAAAGTATTTTAACACGTGTATCTATTGTAACGCTTCTCCTCTTCCGCCAGGAGGTGGCGACAACTGCCCGTTTAAAAAAAAAGTATGTCATTGAATCATTCATTCAGGAGATTTCAATAGTCAAACAAGTCTTAATGAAGTGAGACACTGTCTCCTTTATTGAATGTTTTTTTTTATTTTGTTTAAATGAATATATGTTTTTAAAAGACTTAAGCAATGAACAGTTTGTCATTTGCCATTTACCATACACTGCTTGTGTTTTTGATGCCTTTTAAACTGTTATAACGCCACCTATGGTCCGATCTTCACGAAACTTTGCATGCTTGTTAAGAATCATCTGACACATGTTCTCACCAATTTTCGTAAAGTTTTGAGTTTTTGTTTAGTTTTGATAGGCTTTTGGGTATATGTGGCCACGCCCCTGTTGTAAATGACCCCGTTATAGCTAACCGAAGGACAAAATTCAACATTTTTTTGGTAATTATTGATCTAGAGAGTCCAGAGAATATTACTGCAGTGGTTTGATCGAGATTAAGCGAAAAACCTAGGACTAGTTTGCAAAAGTAGGTTTTTAACATATTTGTGAATAATTAATGAACTGTTTGATTGACAGCAATGGTTCTTGAGGCAAAGTTGTTCATCATGAGGAGATCTATCAAATGATATGAAGATCTAGTGCTTGTGTGAATATATGAGCATTTATTTAGCCATTTGAAACCATTTACCATACACAGCTTGTGTTTTTGAAGCCTTTTTAACTGTTATAGCGCCACTTATGGTCCGAACTTCACGAAACTTTGCATGCTTGTTAAAAGTCATCTGACACATGTTTTCTCCAACTTTTGTAAAGATTTGAGTTTTTGTTTAGGTTTGATAGGCTTTTGGGTATATGTGGCCACACCCCTTTTCTAAATGACCCCGTTATAGCTAACCAAAGGACAAAATTCAACATTTTTTTGATAATTATTGATCTAGAGAGTCTGGAGAACTGTGCTGCAGTGGTTTGATCGAGATTGAGTGAAAAACCTAGGACTAGTTCGCAAAAGTAGGTTTTTCACATATTTGTGAATAATTAATGAACGGTTTGATTGACAGCAATGGTTCTTGAGGCAAAGTTGTTCATCATGAGGAGATCTATCAAATGATATGCATATTGTGTGGATGTGTGAAACACCACGTGATTACAGAGCCATAAAACTCGTTAGCGCCAACTAGTGGCCGATTTGTTTCAAAATTCTTACAGACCTTTAGGGCCATGAGTCGAACATGCCCAGTGAGTTTCGTTCTGATTCACCTTCGTTAACCTTGTCTAATAGGTGCTCAAAATTCATTGGCCGATGGCGGCCATATTTTTTGAGATACGCCAATGTCCTTATAGACCCTTATGGCACATTGGACAGAGACAGTGCTTACCAATTTTCAGGTTGATTGGACTGACGGTTGCGAAGTTATAGCCATTTTTATGTTTTTTCTCTATAATAGCGCCACCAAGTGGTCAAGCTCCGCAATTTTTTGGATTTGACCAAAGGCTGAGCTTTTACATATGTGTTCTGAGTTTGGTGATGATATGTCATTCTGTTCCAAAGTTATAGCCTTTTTAGTGAAAGTGGTCCCGCCTCTTTCGAACGTTTTGGCGCCCCTTTGCGACTGTGAGTCAAAAGTTTAACTACTTTTTGATAATTATTGATCTAGGGAGTCTGGAGAACTGTGCTGCAGTGGTTTGATCGAGATCGAGTGAATAACCTAGGACTAGTTCGCAAAAGTGGGTTTTTCACATATTTGTGAATATGTAATAAACGACTTGATTGACAGCAGTGGTTCTTGAGGCAAAGTTGCTCAGCATGAGGAGATCTATCATATGGTATGAAGTTCTAGTGTTTCTGTGATTATATGAGCATGTTATAGCAATTTAAGGCAATTTACTTTTGAAATTTCGTGTTGTTGAAGCCTTTTTAACTGTCATAGCGCCACCTATGGTCCGATCTCCATGAAACTTTACATGCTTGTTAAGCGTCATCTGACACATGTATTCTCCAACTTTTGTAAAGTTTTGAGTTTTTGTTTAGGTTTGATAGGCTTTTGGGTATATGTGGCCACGCCCCTTTTCTAAATGACCCCGTTATAGCTACCCAAAGGACAAAATTCCACATTTTTTTGATAATTATTGATCTAGAGAGTCTGGAGAACTGCGCTGCAGTGGTTTGATCGAGATTGAGGGAAAAACCTAGGACTAGTTCGCAAAAGTAGGTTTTTCACATATTTGTGAATAATTAGTGAACGGTTTGATTGACAGCAATGGTTCTTGAGGCAAAGTTGCTCATCATGAGGAGATCTATCAAATGATATGCATATTGTGTGGATGTGTGAAATACCACGTGAGTGAGGCACGTTACAGAGGCAAAAAACATGTTAGCGCCAACTAGTGGCCGATTTCTTTCAAAATTCTTACAGACCTTTAGGGCCATGAGTCGAACATGCCCAGTGAGTTTCGTTCCGATCGGCCTCCGTTAACCTTGTCTAATAGGTGCTCAAACTTGATTGGCCGATGACGGCCATGTTTTTTGAGATATGCCAATGTCCTTATAGACCCTTATGGCACATTGGACAGAGACACTGCATGCCAATTTTCAGGTCGATCGGACCAACGATTGCATAGTTATAGTCATTTTTATGTTTTTTCCACCTTATAGCGCCACCAAGTGTCAGAGCTGTGCAATTTTTGTCATTTGACCAAAGATTGAGCTTATACACATGTGTACCGAGTTTGGTGCAGATATCTCATTTTATTCAAAAGTTATAGCCAAATGTATGAATTTGCTAACGTTATCATAGAACGTTTTGGCATTCCTATTCGACCGTGAGTCAAAATTTCAACTTTTTTTTGATAATTATTGATATTCAGTGTCCAGAGAACATTTCTGCACCGGTTTGGTTCCGATCTGGCGAAAACCCTAGGACTAGTTCGCAAAAGTAGGTTTCGGACATTCGGCCATTTTGCGGAAAAACCGGGCTTCGTACGAAAAATCTGCGCCAGTGCACTTTTGTGCGTATTGACCCAAGGATCGCAGCGATGTAAAGTTTTTGAGTCTACGACAAAAAATGTACGAGCTAGGGCCAAAAATGTAAAAAAAGTTAGTTTTTTGCGCTGTAGCGCCACCTTTAGGCCGATTGGGGCGGTTCTTTGCGCCTGAGTAGCGAGGAGGACTACTACCTTCTGACCAAGTTTCAGCTCTCTAGGCCTTACGGTTTGGGCTGCACAATCAGTTTTAGCGCGGAATAATAATAATAATAATAATAAAAAAAATCCTAACAATTACAATAGGGTTTCAGCGCTACGCGCTCGAACCCCTAATAAAAAAAATCCTAACAATTACAATAGGGTTTCAGCGCTACGCGCTCGAACCCCTAATAATAAAAATCCTTACAATTACAATAGGGTTTCAGCACTACGTGCTCGAACCCCTAATAAAAAAAATCCTTACAATTACAATAGGGTTTCAGCACTGCGTGCTCGAACCCCTAAAAATCCTAACAATTACAATAGGGTTTCAGCGCTACGCGCTCGAACCCCTAATAATAACGAAAAACTCTAAGAAAGACAATAGGGCCTTCGCCCCTTTGGGCTCGGGCCCTAATAATCCTTAGAAGAACAATAGGGCTCTTGCCCTTTCAGGGCTCGTGCCCTAATAATAATAATCCTTAGAAGAACAATAGGGCCTTCGCCCTTTTAGGGCTCGGGCCCTAAATATAGCTGCAAGCAGCGATGGGCGGGCCCTCGCCGCCAGCACATCTGCAACCCTGGTGCCATCAGAAAAACGGTGCCCGGCGGGCGCATGCATTGACAGTAACCCTGTGGCAGTTTGAATTGAAGGGTTACAGCAATGAAAGAGTTAAAAGCAAAACGCTTTTAAATCATTCTGATAGACTGAGAATGAGCTAAAAAGACTCTTTATTCTGTGAGGTCATCTTGTGTTCGTACTCGGTATTACAGTCTTCATCTGCCAGTTTACATCTGTGATATTTTTAATCTTTTTGCAGTCTCTGAAAACATGATAAACATATTTCCTAAGAATGACATGTTTTTCATATGTAAAATGTTGTAAAGATTTAGCATAATGCACTGTAAATGCACTCTGTCTCTCTCTCTCTCTATCTCTCTCTCTCTCTGTCACACACACACTTCCGGTGCGGGTGCGGGTGTTGAGCGTGAGTGGACTGAGTGGCTTGAGCGAGTGCGTGGTGAGTGAACGATTTCTGCCTCTTTCTTCTACTCTCTCTTTTGTTTATATATTTTTTGCTGGTAGTGTTACTTTTTGGTGTAGTATTGGGCCGTGTGCTACCGTTTTTTTTACCGGAGTAAGCATGACGGCCCCGGTTACTTGAGTTTTGTCCACACTTACGCGGCGCCATGCGGTTAAGGTGGCGTTAGCGGTAAGTGTAGAGGAGATTTGCTTGGCGATCGGTGAGGTTGTAGGACACGAATGTATTCTATCAGCGTCTAGGATGAATAGCGCTACAGTGATTTTTCTTAGTAGCGTTGAAAAGGTGAATGAAGTAGTTGAGAAGGGAATTGTGATCAATGGCGAGTTTGTTTCTGTTCTTCCCCTCTCGATGCCTTCGAAGAGAGTCACGCTATCCAATGTTCCCCCTTTTCTCAGTGACGAGATAATAACAAAAGCTCTATCACGTTATGGAAAATTGGTTTCCTCAATTAAAAAGATCCCGATTAGCACGACTTCTCCTCTTTTGAAACACATTGTTTCTTTTAGGAGATTTGTATACATGATAGTTCAGGATGATGAGGAATTGGATCTTTCACTTAGTTTTCGAGTTGATGATTTTGATTACGTTATTTTTGTGACAACTGGTAAAACAAAGTGCTTTTGTTGTGAAAAAACAGG
>VONZ01003632.1:0-18692 GCA_012976165.1 Labeo catla | reverse complement strand
GGCGAGACCACCATTTTAATTATATTCACCTTCCCCCATAAAATTAACTGAATTTTTTCCCATTTGTCAAAATTATTTCTTATGTTTTGTAAAAGTGGTGCCAGATTTAGCTTCGTTTCAGAAGGCCTTTATTAACCCCCGGAACTATGTAGAGTACGTTTATGAAGGATGGATGCACTTTTGAGCTTTAAATTCATGGCAGCCATTTACTGTCATTATAAAGCTTGGAAGAGCCAGGGAGTTTATTGATATAGCTCTGATTGTATTTGTCTGAAAGAAGAAAGTCATATACACAGAAACTATCCCTTTAATACTAACACTTTCTGTTTATTAAAAAAACTGCTGTGTCTACTTACCTACTAACTGGGACTTTGTATGTTGCTTTGGATAAAATGTCATTGTAAATGTATACAGGTATACAGCAATTGCCTCTTGTATGTAGGTATTTTTGCATGTTCTAAATTATGTACTAAACATGTTTCCTATCATTTTATTATTCATTTAACTTGACATGCAATGCTTCTGTACAATGACTAATACTGTGACTGTAGAATATGTTGTTAATTTTACAGAAATTGGCTGAAAATGTTGCTGTTGTTTTCATGTATTTCGAAGTACTGTGCTCTTTTCTCTACTGTCCAAACATTTTAAACTAATGTAACTGTAATATTTCTGGAAAATGAATGATTAAAATGTATATCTACAGACATTGTCTTTGTATTACGAATTTAAAACATTTTTATGCAACATTTCTTGATTATTGTAGTTAATAATATCTGTATTTTAACAAAATGATTCCAGGTAGACATAAAATAACTTCTAAATACCTTTTAATTTTTCTGTAAAAAGAAGGATTAATCCTTTAAAAAAATATGTGCTTACTGCGTTTTTATAAATATTTTTTTAGATATTGTACATGGAAAAGCTGTAGTTTAAACGTAAATTACTGTAGATGGACAGATCAGTTCTATAAAATAACTAATTAAAACCTTAAATTTATGGCAATTAACCTGAAAGTTGGTTGTTTTCTATGTTATTTGACATAATTTGTCTGTTTTTTGTATATTATCAACGATAATATACTGTAATTTAATGAGTTTTGACCATAAAGTCTATTCTGTATTTTTACAGTTTTTGCTTGTAATTTTGTGAAATGGTGATTTTCTGTAATTTAACAGAATATCTCTGGAATCCCTGCTGCCAGTCTTTTTACAGGATTTATTTTATTTTATTTTATTTTATTTTATTTTATTTTATTTTATTTTTTTACAGTGTATATAGACCTATATTGACATTGTAACCTATGAGGTACAATAACGAATTCTCAGTAGCAAACTTTGTCATGACCAAGTCTTTTTTTGTGAAAGATTTGTAAAAACAAACACAATTAAGTAACATAAAATGCTCCCTCAAAACACAAACTGGGATCTCTGGTCTTTAAACCGCAACATGTAAACAAAAACACAGTTGCAAATAAAACATGCAACAACAAAAAATAACTCCTGTTGGTCTGTGGAGCACCCCTCATGCAGCTGGTTATGTCACTGTCCAGCTGCACGCTGCACCCCCTAAGCATTAAGACCTCTTCAGAACACAAATGAAGATATTTTTGATGAAATCTGAGAGCTTTCTGACCCTGCTTTAATTTAAACTATATTCATTGATTTCTTGTCTCCTGGGACAGTCCTCCACCATTACAGAGTGTACAGTGATGCATGTGTGTGCTTTGTTCTTCTTGTAAAAACAGGGTGCAAAGAAAACAAAAATATTTATTCATTTATTCAACAATTTCTTCTCTCTCAAGACAGTCCTCTGCCATTACAGAGAGTACCACGAGACACACACATGTGATTTTACTGACGTAGAACACGCATGTGTCGCAGTACTCTCTGTAATGGCAGAGGACTGTCCCGAGAGAGAAGAAATTGTTAAATAAATTAATAAATATTTTTGTTTTCTTTGCACACAAAAATTATTTTCGTAGCTTCATAAAATTAGGGTTGAACCACTGATGGACTGTTTTAACGATGTCCTTACTCCATTTCTGGACGTTGAATGTAAAAGGACCCCTGATGTCTATGGAGGGACAGAAAACTCTCGGATTTCATCAGTTCATCAATCTTAATTTGTGTTTCAAAGATGAAAGAAGGTCTAATGGATTTGGAGCGACATGAGGGTAAACAATTAATGACAGAATTTCCATTTTTTGGCGAACTATCTCTTTAAAGGAGAAGTTTACTTTCAGAACAAAAATTTCCTGATAATTTACTCACCCCCTTGTCATTCAAGAAGTTCATGTCTGTCTTTCTTTCTTTATTCAGTCGTAAAGAAATTGTTTTTTGAGGAAAACGTTTCTGGATTTCTCTCCATATAGTGGACTTCTATGGTGCCCGTGAGTTTGAACTTCTGAAATGCAGTTTAAATGCAGCTTCAAACGGCTCTAAACTCTCAATGGGCTCTTATCTAGTAAAATGATTGGTTATTTTCTAATATATATATATATATATATATACACTTTTTAACCTCAAATGGTCAGCTTCTCTGGAACACTGTGTTCTCATTTTCTCCTCTAATGTTAAAATCGTCCTACATCACTGCAGAAGTACCGACCCAGTGTTTACAAAGTGAACATGCAAAGAAGGTCAAACGTCATTTACAAAATAAGGTAAAACAGCAATGTAGGATGATTTTAAAGTTGGAGGACAAAATGAGATGGGAGTTTTACAACATACTCTAAAGGTATTGAGTATGCATGTGTCACAGGGTGATTAATTTTGTATGAACAATTAGTAGAGGGGACAGGAAAACAGAATAATAAGGGAGAACGATCCACTGGCTCGGGGGAAGTTGGGGGTGTGGCCGGGTTGTGCTTTCTGCCTTTTTTTAGGTCGATGTGTGCAGGTAAAAGGAGGACGACATGGCTGGGGAAAGGTGTGTGCATCTTAGTGTTAAACCAGCTCGGCCCTAAAGGTAATTGACGAACGGGAAACAGCACGGTGTAAGCAGCGACTGGAAAGAAGGAGAACGTGTTCCACTTTGCACTTGGAGTGATTAATTGCCTTGGAGTGTGTGCAAATGGTTTGATTTCTTTTGTGGGTTCTTTTTCTTTGTACTGTGGTTCCTCTCCTAGACGGCCTATTCTAGCCGAGATAGTAATAAGCATAATGTGGGTTTATTTGAGCCATTGTGTTTTCCTTTATTTAAGATGAATTCTATTGCATGCTACTTACAAAATTTTACCTAACCTTCGTAGTGTTAATGTTGCGAAGGAACATTGTGGTGTAAGATTTGCCTATGGCCCTTCTATCTACTTAAGATTAATTGTATCTAATGCTACGTAACCATTTTTTGACTGTCCTGTTTTTAATTGTGTACAATAAAGAGATCTCTGTGAAAGTGGTGCTCCTGTGTCATGATTGAAGATCTTAGTTGCTCCCCAGAGTATCAAAAAGGGTCGGTGTTTTGGTGATTGGTGCCTGCCTGTGACACATGTGCATCACAGAGAATAGACAAGATGTGCATTTGAGGTTAAAAAGTATATAACTTGTAATAATAAAAAAAAGACTCATCGTTCTGCTAGATGAGACCCTTCTTCCTTGGTTGGGATCATTTAGAGCCCTTTGAAGCTCCATTTAAATTGCATTTTGGAAGTTCACATTTGGGGGCACTATAGAAGTTCATTATATGGAGAAAAATCCTGAAATGTTTTCCTCAAAAAAATGAGGTACTGCAAATACAGTGAGAGGCTGCCTTTGATCCTGAGAGACAGGCCTCGTGTTGTGGTTGACCACATCATGGATCACCATGTCCTACCGCCGGGAAGATGTCACAGTGCATGGGGATGGAGTTTTCAGTGTGAAGAGCCAGACTGTAGATTATCACAAAATACGTTTGGTTCCCACACAACAATGCCCCCCTGCACATGTGAAGACAGGCAGAGGAACCTGCTGCCTTGCAAACACTTCTGTGCTGTTTTCAGCATTGTACAGGCGTGGGGCTGGGAACAGTTAGGAAGGATATAAAAGGCATAACCCTCTGTTTACTTTGGATTTTGTTTAAGCAGTCACACATCTCCCAGAGTCAGCAGCCCTCCTCCCCAAGACAGCAACACCCCTTCAAATTTATTGAAATAAGATTAGTGAATGTTGTTGTTATTACGGTTGGCACTGTGTTTGTGTATGTGCATGAGTGAAGCTTTAGTTTTGTATTATTTATGTTTTGTTATATACATATATGTATAAATGGTGCTTTGCTTGTAATGTCACTTTTTTGTAAGTTTGATATTTTCTGCACTAATATTTTTTATATCATCAATATCATCAATTATTAGTAAGAAAAAAAATAGTTTGCTACTTGTCGTTTTCACTATTCGTTTAAATTTTTCCTGTACATCTGACAAGATTTGGCATTGCTTCTGGCCACATCCAATGAGTTTTTGCACCACTTCCGGCCGGAGCTGTATCTCTTCTAGCCATAACCCTGTTACAGTGCAGTTCAGCGACATGACAAAGAAAGTTGATCCTGATTGATCCTCTTGTGTGCATTCGAAGAGCTGATTGGCTCACAGACACAAACTTATAGAACCAAGTTAGAGTTCGACTTTCTAGAACATAACCTTTTTGTTTTCTAAATAAGTCCTAAAATGTACACTAAATGTAAACTTCAAAAAAAACATCACATAATGTAAATAAGTTGTGACAGAATAAGAATATGTGACTCAATTTTGACAAAAATGTCAGATAGAACCTTATAATTCCAAGGCGACGAAATACGCTGCCAGTATTTTACTGTGAATTTACAGGACAACTTTTATTACACTGTAATTCTCTATACAGAACAAAACACAATAAAATGACAAAATGTACAAAATGTATACAGAATAAACTTTTTTTTACAATGCAGTTAGTATGTCCAATCTACTTTTTTGTTTGTTTGATTATTTTGAAGACTAGAAAAACAAAATAGGCTAAATGAAAATTAATAACAAAAATCCTTCACATATGAAACTGCTGGATCAGTATCTGTATTTGTCCAGGTGACAGTCTTGTTCACGTCAAATACTGTAAAATACAGAGAAAGATAAAATACACTAAGATCTGCTTTAACAGAAGATAATAAATGACAGCATTTACTGAATTACTTACTGTAGTTTCTTGTGTTTACAGTGTGGATCCTCCAGTAGAGCAGAGCGCAGCTTCAATCCTGAGTCTCCTGGTTCATTACCAATCAGATCCAGTTCTCTCAGGTGTGAGTTTGATCTCAGAGCTGAAATCAGAGCAGCACAGCCTTCCTCTCCAATACTGCAGCAACGCAGCCTGCAGAGAGTGAAGAACATGAATGATCTCTGAGATTGTGTTTAATTTTTAGGGTGAGAGTGTGTTTGTGTGTGTGTTTGTATGAGCACTACTTTTTCTATACACCTGGATCAGCACGATAGAGATTTTAACTTGCCAGCAGCTAAAGCATTAATTTAAATGCACTCGACCCACATGATTCCTGATTGTGATGCTGAACAAGTTTATAGTACTATACAGGTGATAATGATAAAATGAGAGTAACATTATAGTATAACTATGACATATCTTTTACTTGTGCTTCTGCAAAGTTGGGATTGAGTTTAAATTTTATTGTAGCTCTGTGTTTAATCTGACTCCAATTTTCAAGTGATCATTACATTTAGATTGTGTTTCTAATTAGTAACTAATCACAAATATCAGATAATATTAATTGAGATATTTAATTATTCTGGTCATCCTATCCACCTTACAAATGAAAACATTTTACTTTTCTTGCTTCTGGGCTCATTCCCTTCCAGCTATTTTTAGCTGTACAAAACAGCTTGATTTGTTGCTTGACATTGTAAATTGGTGTGTCTTACCATATTATTTTAATGTATTATCCTAATTATGAACACACTGGTTTGTAGTGCAAACAGTTTTACTGTTTATTGCACATTGTAATTATTTGTGCTATTTCCCTATAGCAGCTAATGAACTGGAAGTCTCACCCATATGCTTAATTCTGTGATGAAGAATAAGGTGGATACTTTCAATTATTCATTCATCAGGGACCAGTTGTCGCATTTGAGTCTAACAACGACTTGATTTCAGTCAAATGGAGCAGCATAACTAAATGTCCACTGACTTATATCAGAACAGAATTTAGGGATGATTAAAAGATAAGCCCATGATTGTGAGCAAAGCCCATAATTCTGTACACATTTTTTTGAATGATATTCTGCTGTAAATACAAAGGAAGTTTAACCTAAAGTGATTTTATATATAAATAAGTACCAATGTTTAAGTCTACAGGGTTAACAACGCTGACCAACCAACCTGAGAGTACAATAAACAATGATGAATAAGGGCTCTTGAATTTGTGATAAACCTTAATGCTCCATGATAAACCAAATCCAATGCCTGTAAACGATGTTTCGGTGCCTGAATATAAATGATATCACAGTAATCCAACACTGACAAAAATGTAGCTGCTACCAATCTCTTCCTTGCTTCAAAAGAAAGAAAAGATTTGACTCTTAAAAAAAAAGTCCCAGTTTCAACTTAAATTAACTCACTAGGTACTGAATATGAGGCCCAAAAGAAAGAGAATAATCAGTTAAAAATCACAGGTATTTATACTTAGATACAACTTCAACCTCCAAACCTTGAAGAGTAGTAATTGAGCATGAGTTTGAGAGTGCAGGCTTTCTTTTGTGAACATCGTAAGTTTAGATTTCTCCACATTTAAAACAAGTTTTAAATCGTTCAGTGTTTGCTGAACTACATCAAAATCAAACTGAAGATGAATCAGAACCTTATCCAATGTTTATGCAGAGTAAATCACCATCATCAGCGTATAAATGTAAAATATAATGTTCGAGATTGTTACCAATATTATTAACATATAAAATAAATAATAATGGCCCAAGGACCAATCCCTGTGGTACAACCATATTTATTTATAGAAGTGAGCACCTCTATATACATTGAGATCTATCTGATAAGTAATTAACAAACCATCCAACAGCATTTACTGATAAACCTACACTAATAGTCTCTGTTTCAGAATTTCATGATCTACGGAATCAAAAGCTTTGGTTAAATGGATAAAAAGAGCAGCACTATGATTTTTAAGCGGGATTCACGATATTGGAATTTTGCCGATATGCTGATATTTTCATCTCATTTTGACCGATACCGATATATATCCTTTTGTATGGAAAGTTAGTTTTTAACAAGAACTTATTTGTTAGGATTAAATAAACAATAATAAGTGTTTAACGTTCAATCCCTTCTTTTTCATCAGTAGGCTAGTATTATTTATGATTTGAATTTTGTGAAAGAAGTTCACTTTTGCTGTATTATAAGCCGAGCTTCGGATGCTTTCACTTTCGAATTCGCAATCTTGTTGTCACGTTATAAAGAAAATTGTTTGTTTTGCTTACATCTATACACCTCTCACTTTATAAGTCTTTAAGTTAATTTGTAAAATTAGGGAACAAATTAAAAAGTCGTATTAACGAATTCTTAATTTATTGCCATGAAATCTTGTATTTCCCACCCCCAGTTTACCACAGTAAGAGATGCAAAATCATGGATTAAAAGTGAATGATAAGAAAATAAACCTGCGAAATTAAAGGGTGAGATGGTGAGGATTTGGGAAAAGACAACCAAAACAACCCAGTCATTGGGTATGTCCATATTTTACCCAGCGCTAGGTTGTTTTTAACCAGCAGTTTTTTAGAGTGTAGCCGCGTATGGCTTTAAATGTATGGGCTCCAACGGCATGAATCCAAAAACATGGTCACTAGGGATGCAACAATACAGTGAGTCCACGGTTCAATATGTACCTCGGTTTTTAGCCACGGTTTTCGGTTCAGTTCGGTTCTGATTTCTTGCCACTTTGTTTTTTTGTTTTTTTTCTTTTGGATCAAATGAACAAAATACTCCCTTAAACTTCTGTCCATTAAAAAAGCGTGTTTTAGTATATGTCTGCTTATTTTTCTTTTGAGAGAGGTTTTATTTTTTTCGATTTTCACACAAAATAGAATGGGTTTCATTCATACTGGACGCTAGAGGGCGCTCTCGTGCAGTAAATCCACATATGCATCAAAGAAGTAGCACTGATGACATTCCCTTCCAGCTTCTCTAATGTGGATAAAAGCAGCGCTATTGCTGTGAGTCTGTGACTGGATAAAAAGAGATAATGTTAAACATTTTGAATGATGAAATGTAAGGACAATAAACACTCGTCTACAATAATATATGGTTTATCTGTGTTCTTCAAGCCATCTCGTGTATTTTCATAAGCCATTGCTAATCGACATACATCGAATATGAGCAGAGAATTTATCTTCTGCCTCATTCTGTGATAAGAATCCTCATCAGATCATATAAGGAAGTGATTTCAAACACTCCACTGATGTTGAGAATTAAAAACAAGTTATAATGTTTTTATAACTTTTGTTTTTATAGCTCTTGTTGGACAACAGGTTTAGAAAGGCTTATCATTGCATGTCATTAGAACAGAAGATGCTCTGCGTGTGTTGATTTTTCAAATATAAGCGGGGAAGTGTTTTCTCATTTCAGCACGTGAAATCACAGGCACACATACAGCTAATTCCGAGAGAAATAAAACAAGAAAGATATTTAAATGCAAAACCGAAAAACCGCAATTCACAAGCGAGTATTGAACCGTGGAGGTCGTACCGAATGGTTCAATATTATATTGAGAATTGTGACATCCCTAATGGTCACTACCAACATTTGTCTGCTAACCAATTATTTCTCTCTCGTATAAAGGATGCATTTCATCACAGGAATAAATTCTATTTTGAAGTATGTTAAAATAAAAAACATTATTTTATATTGTAAAAACATTTTGCAATATTACTGTTTTTTTTTTCTATATTTTTAATCAAATAAATGCAGCCTTGATGAGCATAAGTGTAACGTAGGGAGTGAGGCGAGAGACGAGCGGATCCATTCGCAAACTTTTATTGTAAGGACGTGACAAAGACATGGTCAAAGGCAGGCAGGGTCGAACAACAGCAGACAGGTGTATGGACAGCGAGACAAGAGTAAACCGTAACAGGCGTGGGTCAATCCAGCGGCGAACGTTATCCGAGAGGGGCTAGGCAAGAGAGTGGTCAGACAAGCGAGAGATCAAAACAACAAGGCAAACAAGGTAACTAGACGGGGAAAACTAGGAGAAACGCTTCGTATGAAAGATAAACAATACAATCCAATACTCGGCGAGGAGTGACAGGAAGACCGGGGTATTTATACAGTCTCTGATTGGACAGGAGGAAGTGCAATGGCTGATGAGGAGTGTAGTCCGGGGTGTAGTGTGGCAGTCCGTGCGTGACAAAACGCAAGAGCGACATCTGGTGGTGAGCGGTCCGCCGCTCACCGACCAGATCATGACATAGCCCCCCCCCAAAGAGCGGCTTCCAGACGCTCCAACAGAACAACAGTCCATGGGAGTGGTGGGGAGGGAGCGAGACAGGGTGAGGGTTGGAGGGCCAGGCCCCTGCGGAGGACCCGGTGATTGAGGCAGGACCGGCAGAGCGGGAGCCCTCCAGGGCGGAGCCGGAGGCGGAGCAGGCAATGCAAGAGCCCTCCAGGACTGAGCCGGAGGCCGAACAGGTGGCACTAGAGCCCTCCAGGGTGGAGCCGGAGGCGGAGTAGGAGGCGCAGCAGCCCTGCGGGGCGCAACAGGAATCTGCATCACGCTCTGGGACCTGGGGAGAGCAGGGACAGAGGAGGCAGACAGAATAGAGGGAGAAGCCGCAGCAGCCCTCCGGGGCGGAACAGGAGGCGGAGCAGCCCTCCGGGGCGGAACAGGAGGCGGAGCAGCCCTCCGGGGCGGAACAGGAGGCGGAGCAGCCCTCCGGGGCGGAACAGGAGGCGGAGCAGCCCTCCGGGGCGGAACAGGAGGCTGCGTCATCGACTGGGACCTGGGGAGAACAGTGACAGAGGATGCAGACAGGAAAAAGGGAGAAGCAGAGAGTTTGGTGGTTAACGCCCCCTCCGTAAGAGGTTCTACGGCCGGCGCCGACACCTCTGGAGGCATTGGCGCAGCTTCTCCGACGGGGAAGGCCTCTGAAGCAGACTTGAGACCATACGGGACCTCTGAAGAAAGCCTGTGATCAAATGGGAGCTCTGCAGCAGGCTTGTGATCAGGTGAGAGCTCTGGTGCAGGCTTGTGATCAGGTGAAAGCTCTGGTGCAGGCTTGTGATCAGACGAGAGCTCTGGTGCAGGCTTGTGATCAGACGAGAGCTCTGGTGCAGGCTTGTGATCAGACGAGAGCTCTGGTGCAGGCTTGTGATCAGACGAGAGCTCTGGTGCTGACCTGGGAACAGGCGTGTCCTCAGAAGCACAGTGGGCCGCCCACACACACCACATGGCCACTGCCACTAAGGGAAGAGCAGCAGCGATGACGTCACTTGGCTTGTGGGGATCTGCTGTAACGTGGCTTGACTCAGGAACAACATGGCTTGACTCGTGGGGCACAGCTGTGACTGGGCTTGACTCGTGGAGCACAGCTGTGACTGGGCTTGACTCGGGGAGAACGACAGCAGTATCTTGGCTTGACTCAAGGAGAACGGCAGCTGTGCTTTGACCTGACTCAGTTGCTTGACCGGACTTGAAAGCTTGACTTGACCCTGGGGTAGCAGCCGCGACGTGAAGGAGCGCCACTTTAGCTGCCCATACGGCCCTTAGGGGTGAGTCCAGCACGTGGGCCATCATAAGCCGTGGTCTTGGGATGTCAGGAGAGACGTGACCGGACTCAAGAACCACGGCTGCAACTTTGCTTGACTCAGGAACAGCCACTGTTATGTGACTTGACTCAGAAACCGCTTCAGGAAGTGCGGCCATGATGGGTGCAGACTCGGGTGCAAAAGACATGACGTGAACAGGCTGTGGCTTGGCTGACGAGGCGTTAGCAGGCTTTGACGTAGCGCCCATCTTGTGCAGTGGCTCTGGCGTGGCAGCCATCTTGTGCAGTGGCTCTGGCGTGGCAGCCATCTTGTGCAGTGGCTCTGGCGTGGCAGCCATCTTGTGCAGTGGCTCTGGCGTGGCAGCCATCTTGTGCTGTGGCTCTGGCTCAGGATTGATGGCTGTAATTTGACTTGAGACAGAAGCGACAACTGTAACTTGACTTGACATAGTATCAACAGCTCTGACTTGACTTGACACAGGAAACACAGTTTTAATTTCACTTGCCTTAGAAAGAGCAGCGCTGACTTGACTTGGTGCAGGAAACACAGCTCCAGCGTGACTTGGCTCTGGCATGGCAGCTGTGACGTGACGGAGCTCTGTTTTCGCCGCCATTGCTCGAGCGCGCTCCGACACGGCCGCCATCTCACGAGCGATCCAGGCGGCAAATGTGTCCGTGGCTTCGCGCTCCGGCGCGGCCACCATTCCGTCAGCGGGATGCGTGGCCGCCATTACCGCGTTGTCGCGTTCCTCCTCCGCGACACCCACAGTAAACGGCGATCCCACACACAACAAAACATAATCCAGAAAATGCTCAAGGGAAGAACGCGGAGCCTCACGACGGAGCCGTGAGTTGAGCGGCTGATTCATGCCCTCGTGAAACAGATCTATTAAAACACAGTCTGGGAGATCGGAGTAATGGGCAATGTCCAGAAATTCTTGGATGTAGCCCTCGAGCGTTCGTGTGCCCTGCTCGAGGGCTAACAACAGTTTTGTGGTGTTCATACCTGCGTGGCGTCCGGATGAGAAGTTGCTGGATCCTGTAGGGGCCGAGTATTCTGTCACGTAGGGAGGGAAACGAGAGACGTGCGGATCCATACGCAAACCTTTATTATAAGGACGAGACATAGACATGGTCAAAGGCAGGCAGGGTCGGGCAACAGCAGACAGGAACACAGACAGCAAGAAGGAGAGTAAGACTAAAACAGGCGGGGGTCAGTCCAGCGGCGAACGTTATCCGACAGGGGCTAGGCAGAAGAGTGGTCAGACGAGCGAGGGTTCAAAACGAGACAACGGGAAAACTAGACACGGGGGGAAACTAGGAGATACGCTTAGTACGAATGCAATGGAAAATACAATACAATACAATACTCGGCCAGGAGTGACAGGAAGACCGGGGTATTTATACAGTCTCTGATTGGATGGGGGGGGAAGTGCAATGGCTGATGGGGAGTGTAGTCCGGGGTGTGGTGTGGCAGTCCGTGCGAGACAAAACGCAAGAGCGACGTCTGGTGGTGAGCGGTCCGCAGCTCACCGACCAGATCATGACACCGCCCCTGCTGCAGAGAGAACCTCAGCACTCAGACAAAACAAACACACATAGAGCTCAACTCTGAACAAACAGCAGTCTGAACTCAATATCCAGCAGAGGGTAGTTTTTGCTGTGTAGTTTTTTTGTTTGTTTGTTTTTTTAACATAAATCATCTCTATGTCATAATTTTACCCCTGTGCTGAAAAAAATGCAAGTCAGTAGCTGTTGAGAAAATAAATTTTTAAAAAGGCATATCAAGGAACACAAGATTAATACCCGTGGCTGTTGGATTGCAGGTAATCATTTTGTAAATAATGATGTTAAATAACTTTCAGTTATTTTTAAATTCTTAAAAATTTTGTTAAAAATTTTGAATTTTCATGAATCAAGGGCCACAGTTTCAGCTACAAATCTTCTTCACCTTGGATGTCCTGAGGGTGAATAACTAATAGCAAAATTTCATTTGGGGGTGAACTTTCCCTTTAAATGGCTTATAACACCTGTACACATACACACGTTTATATATTACTTGTTACATATTATTACATATTAGTCATCCGTTGCTTTGACTTGTACTTGCTCATTAAAAATTATTGAATAAACTGCACCTACATACAAGCCTACGCATTAAGTGTTTACTGATCTACATAATGACTTAATGTGTCCTTATAATGTGTGTTGTCGCATGAGTGACTCTTATCCAGTGAGCCATGGAAATGAGCGTGATGAGGATGCACTATTTTCATATTTGGATGAGTTACCACAAGACTAAACTCGCTCAAGAGACAAGGGGGAAAGGAAGTGAAACAACAACACTGTGTGTGTTAGGAACAGGGAAGGTGTATTAAAACAAAGCAGAGAAATTTAAAGCAACATCAAAAACAAAAAGACAATAATAACTTGTCCCGAACAAAGTAAATTTTACCCCTTCTTTTTGACTGTATTCAGTTCTTTACCTGTTACAAGATGTTTAAACTCCTTTTGACCTATTTAAATGAAAGCTAATAAAATTGATTAATTTTTATTTGCTAATATGTCTGTTATTAGTCTTTTCCTATGTATCTAATTAGTTCCTAGTCAGTTTCTTTATTGCAGAAAATGGTTTTATATTTGAATACAGTTTTCAAATTAATAACCCTTTGTAATACATTTTACTTATTGGAATGATTCAGTTCCAAGCCACAAAGTTCAGTCAAGAGAAGTACACAGTCCTACCACTCGCCATGTACATTAGTCAAATGTTTTAATCCAAAGCAACTTATAGTTGAGGAATACAAAAAGTGATTCAACATAGGATGGCGGTTTCCATCATTATTCAGAACAGTAAAAGCTACAACAGGAGGAGAATGAGGGATGATTATAGAGCACGGAAAAAAAGTAAAGGGTTTTGTTTTGTTTTGTTTTTTGTTTTTTTGTTTGTTGTTGTTGTTGTTGTTGTTTCATTCCACCAGTGAGGAACAGTGAAAGGAAACATCCTTAAGAGTGAGGGGTCCAACAACTGATCCTTGAGGATCCCCAGTGACCGGTTGATATGATTTGGATACCTCTTCACCCCAAGCAACCTTGAAGGACCTACTTGTGAGGAGAGACTTAAACCAGTGAAGTGCTGTTCCAGTGATGCCCAGCGATGAGAGAGTGGACAGAAGGATTTGATGATTAACTGTGTAGAAAGCAGCAGATAAATCTAGTACACTGATAAAAATGATTTTGTGGTGAAGTAAATAATACAGAAAAACAAATGTAATTTCTACATTAAATACTTTAGTTCAGGCAAGAATTACAAAAGAATAGTGAATTCAATATTATTACTCAATTTAAGCTTGTAGAATTTAAAGTTTGAATCTGTAAGTATATTTTACTTGGAATTGTTTGTTATTTTTACAAAGATTGTTTAAGTTAATATCAAAGTCATTATCCTGTTGCTCCCATCATGCACTTAGGCATGAATAATTAATAAGGTTAATATTTTTCGCTGTTTTTGAGGTGTATTTACACCGTTTTATGGTTGTTTTTGTTGTTAGGTTTAGGAACTTGCTGTTTTGTGACATCTAGAATACATTTGCCACTCAAAATGACCCATTTATATTCAAACACTATTCACTGATTGTTACTGTCGCTGTGTATCATGTGCCAAGTATTGAGGTCTCTGTGTTCATTTGGTTAGAAAATACATTGAGTTAGCATATTACCTTAAAAAGAATAAGGTGCTGTCTACATGTGCATACATACATGATTGTAAGTGAACGACATGCTGAACCACATAGCATGCTTTTTTTCACTGCTGCATTGATTGAGTAAATCTTATAAACTGTGACTGTGTTTTAACTTAACAGATTTAACTTAAAATATAGCTGCAAGCAGCAATTGCGGGGCCAAGCACAAAAGAGGCAGAATGAGGAGTTAAGCACGGCAAGGAGCAGCAGACCGACTACAACAGTGAGTAACTTAAGCCATTTTAGGATAATATCAGTTGAAATGGCTGAAAATCATAAATACAACCAATCGTAATAAAATTTAATGGCTTATCACTTTTGACCAACAGGTGGTGCTGTTTTCAAATTGATGTGACGTGTTCTGTGTGAAATGACAATGACACACACAAAGTTTGCCGTCATTATGTCAAAGCTTTGCAGAGATACAGCCTCAGATGTAGTTTGGCATCTTTCCAGCAAATTTGTTGATGCACTAAACGAAAACGGTTTCGTATATCGACACGAAATTCATAACTTTTGCCAGCATAGTCTGAAGATGATCTGAGTCAAATTTGGTGAAGATCGGACTAACGGTCTAGGAGGAGTTCGAAAAAGTAGGTTTTCAACATGAATCAAAATGGCGGACAGGAAGTTCCGCCAAAATTGGCAAAATTGGTATCGGTGTTCTCAGCATGACCGAAGGAATCTATCAAAATCAGTTTCATTACAATAGGCTAATGTACGCAAAAGTTATTAGCATTTTTTGAAATTTCGTTATAACTTTTTTGGCCCAAAAATTTTTATGTACATTCAGGGCATGGTGCCGAACATTTTTGTAATTAATGTCGAAACGATACGCTAATCCGTTCTCAAGATACAACATTTTAAAGCTAAATTCAAAATGGCCGACACCCAAAATGGCTGACATGGGAAAATTGGATATGGTTCGACTCGGTATGACACACCGAATCTAAAGAGACCAGTTTTGTGATTTTTGGACAAATCATTCAGACGTTATAAAGAAAAATAGCCATTTTTCGTATCTCCTGACCACTACGGGGCACTGCACTGAAACACTGCAGGTAGGCTCAGGTCATGCTTGTTATAACACACACCAAGTTTGGTGTCAATATGACAAACTATTACGGAGATATAGCCTCACATTGATTTTTGCTAGCTTTTCGTAGAATTCTTTCGCGTGTTATTCGTGAACGGCTGGACGAATCGACTTGAATTCCATAACTTTTTGCCAGCGTGGTCTGAAGATGATCTGGATCAATTTTTGTGACAATCGGTGCAACGGCCTAGGACGAGTTCGAAAAAAGTAGGTTTTACGAACAATTGAGAATAGCGAAAAAACTAAACCTTACGATTTTTGAATTTTGGTGTCCATTCAACTGTCCTGACTCAAAGTTATGGTTTCGTGTTGATAGAGTAAACCATTTTCGTACAGCGCCACTACAGATTTTAGGCTTGATGCCAAAATGATTCTGAGGCTGTATCTCTGTAAAGCTTTGGCATAATGACACCAAAATTTGTGTGTGTCATTGTGACCTCACACGGAACACATCACATCAATTTGAAAACAGCACCACTTATTGGTCAAAAGTGATAAGCCATTAAATTATGTTATTGGTTGTATTTATGATTTTTCAGCCATTTCAACTGATATCTGTCACACGCACCGAATCACGTGGGGTCACGAGGTCCCGGAAGTAATCTCCGCGGGTATATAAACAGGAAGTAAGGTTCAGTTGGCACCGGACATTGAGTTCATGGTTGGACATCTTTGTAGGTCGTCTCTATTCATCTCAACTCACGTGAGTACCGCTTAGCGGAACGTTTATATATCCTTCTGTGTGTGAATGAGAACGCGGGTTTCCTGGTGGAAATCTTTACTCCGTTGCTGGAGCGTTCTTAGAGAAACTGCGTGGCTAACCTGCTCACTCGTGTGTATCCGCGTTTGAGTTCTCCGTCCCGCTACACAGGGACCTATCCTCGATCGTTCACTTCTCGTCTTGCCTCCGTGACAGAATGTCCGGTCCCGAGATGGTCCCGGCGGATTTGGGGCAGTTGGTTGAAGTGATCCGGCAGCAGGCTGGGGAGATTATGAATCTGCGGCAGGAGCTGGTGCATTTCCGGGCGGAGATGACCGCGTTGCGCGCCGAGACCGCTGGTCTTCGTGCGGAGTGCGAGGAACTCCGTTCGGATCTCACCGCCCTGCAGGCGGATCATGACGACCTGGTCGATGCTACGGTTCCTCCCGCTGAACCGGTCCGCCAAAACCCCCCCGTCAGTCATCCCAAATTATCACTTCCGGACAAATGGGATGGGTCCGGAATTAAATGCGATGTCTTTCTTACCAACCTTAATTTAATTTTTGAGTTTCAGCCTTCCCGTTACCCCTCTGATCGAAGCCGGATCGCCTTGCTCACTTCACTCCTCACTGGACAGGCAGCTGAGTGGGCTACGGCGGTTCTGAGGGCCGACGGAGACGTTGCTCATTCCTACCCTGCATTTACCTCCGAACTCAGAACCGTCTTCCAGCATCCTGAGAGCGAGGTGGAGGTAGATTCACGGCTATATCACCTCAAACAAGGGAGTCGCAGCGTCAGCAAATACACTACAGAATTCCGCACACTCTCCGTTCAAACCACCTGGTCCAACGCAGCTCTCCGCACAGCCTACTACGAAGGACTGTCCACCCGTCTTCGAGACGAATTGGCTGTGCGGGAGCTCCCTGACACCCTGGAGGGCATGATACAGCGGGCCCTCCGGGTGGATCAGCGGATGAATCATAATACTAAAACTGTCTTTCGCTCTTTTACAGGATCCACTGGTTACCACAGGACTCCAGAACCATCCACCTCCCATGCTGTCGCTGCGTCTCCATCACCTCCACCGATCGCCTCAGAGGCCCACTCAACCGGAGCCGGGGAACCCATGCAAATAGGGCGCACCTCCCTGTCAGCGGCAGAGAGGGCCAGACGCTACCGCGAGGGCCTGTGTGCCTATTGCGCCTCCCCGGACCACCATCGAGCTATCTGCCCTCTTCGTCCGGGAAACGGGCAGACCAGGTGAGGAGGGGGAGGTCCTCATCTGGTTCCAATACGGCGAAAACCTACCCCGAGCCCGTTTCTTCCCGGCTGCTGCTGTCGGTATCAATCCTCATGGGCCACAAACGGATCGAGACCTCCGCATTCGTTGATTCGGGTGCGGCTGGAAACTTCATCGATCAAGCTTATGCTGCCCAAATGGGGATTGTAGTCGAGGTGTTATCCCAACCCTTGAAAGCTACTGCCATTGACGGTCGCCCCTTAATCCTAAGCCCTATCACTCACCGCACCCAAGAACTCACCCTCATCATCGAGAACCATTCTGAAGTCATCCAATTCTACGTCACGAAGATTCCCTCACCAGCCATCATCCTCGGTCACCCCTGGCTCGTCACTCACGACCCTCTCATGTCCTGGACCTCACGCCGGATCATTCACTGGGGTGCGACCTGTCAGGAGCTCTGTCTCCGGGCCAGGGTTGGGACGTGTTCAGGGGAGCCCGGGGCCCTCGACGTCGACCGCGCCGCTATCCCTGTCCAGTATCGCGACCTGGTCGAGGTCTTTAGTAGGCGTAGCGCGGCCCGGCTGCCTCCTCATCGCCCCTACGACCTCGCCATCGATCTCGTGCCAGGCGCGGTACCGCCCCGCGGTCACCTGTACTCCTTGTCGGCCAAGGAACAGCTCGCTATGGAGGAGTACGTAGCAGAGGGTCTTCGCGCAGGTACCATCCGACCCTCTAGCTCCCCGGCGGCCGCGGGGTTTTTCTTCGTAAAGAAGAAGGACGGGGGTCTCCGACCGTGCGTCGACTACCGAGGGCTCAACCAAATCACCGTGAAGAACCGTCACCCACTCCCGCTTACCAACACCGCCCTGGACGCCCTCTCTGGTGCCCACTTCTTTACGAAGTTGGATCTACGGAGCGCTTACAATCTGGTACGCATCAGGGAGGGCGACGAGTGGAAGACGGCCTTCATAACCCCCACCGGCCACTACGAGACCCTCGTCATGCCCTTCGGCCTCTGTAACAGTCCAGCTGCCTTCCAGCACTTCATCAACGACGTCCTCCGGGACATGCTGGGTAGATGGTGCTATGCCTACCTGGATGACATCCTCATCTATTCCAAGACCTTAGAAGAGCATACCCAGCATGTCCGAGCAGTCCTCCAGAGGTTGCTGGCCCATCAATTGTAC
>VONZ01003631.1:0-18707 GCA_012976165.1 Labeo catla | reverse complement strand
TAGCATGTTTCTAGCATGATTAGCAAAGTTGCTATGTTTCTAACATGATTAGCGGGTTGCTGGCATGTTTCACAGCATGATTAGCAGGTTGCTAACATGTTTCTAGCATGATTAGCAGGTTGCTAACATGTTTCTAGCATGATTAGCAAAGTAGCTAGCATGTTTCTAGCATGATTAGCAGGTTGCTAGCATGTTTCTAGCATGATTAGCAAAGTAGCTAGCATGTTTCTAGCATGATTAGCAAAGTTGCTAGCATGTTTCTAGCATGATTATCAAAGTTGCTAGCATGTTTCTGGTTGCTAGCCAAAAATAGATAGATAGATAGATAGATAGATAGATAGATGAGTTTGAATGAGTTTGAATGGATTAGAAATACAGTACATAGAAGGGAAGTTTGACTGAGTCTCAAAGGATTCTGGGAGTTTTGACAGTTGAAATTTGAATAGTGTTGGCTCATTTGAACATTCCGTCAATGTAAGTCTATGGGATTTTTCCCAGTTTTAACAGTCATTTTTAGGAAAACCGGAAGTCTGCTCTGTTAGAAAAGATATAGCACACCCGGCCATATCAGTCTGAAGATCTGGGCTGAGTTTGGAGTTTGTAGAGTTAAAGCTCTAGGAGGAGTTAGAATTGGTAATTTTAGTCTCAGAAGAATAATAATAATAATAACTATAAGTTTAAGTCGGATTTCAGTAAGTTGGCTTTCTCAAGCCAACTTAATAATAATAATAATAAGTTTAAATAGCAGATCAGTAAGTTGGCTTTCTCAAGCCAACTTAATAATAAGAAGTTTAAATAGCAGATCAGTAAGTTGGCTTTCTCAAGCCAACTTAATAACTTTAAGTTTAAGTAGCATATCAGTAAGTTGGCTTTCTCAAGCCAACTTAATAATAACTTTAAGTTTAAGTAGCATATCAGTAAGTTGGCTTTCTCAAGCCAACTTAATAATAATAATAACTATAAGTTTAAGTCGGATTTCAGTAAGTTGGCTTTCTCAAGCCAACTTAATAAGAAGTTTAAATAGCATATCAGTAAGTTGGCTTTCTCAAGCCAACTTAATAAGTATGTGAGATAGTAATAGTGATGCTTCGCCTTTGGCAAGCACCACTAATAATAATAATAACTATAAGTTTAAGTCGGATTTCAGTAAGTTGGCTTTCTCAAGCCAACTTAATAATAATAATAATGAAAAAGAAAAACACGCATTAACACACTGCATTATACATACTTAAACAATCTAGCACAAGTAGAGTTCTTATTTTAGTTTTTACGTCATTGTATTAATAACTGGAACTTTAAGCGGAAAAGCTACCGAGCGGTTGCGTGTTGTCAGGCCTGGTCTCTCTCGCCTCACCTCCGACGTCAGGCTCCCCAACAAACATGAGACGTCCACCCGACGTGCGGATCATGTCTATATTGCGTCGGTCGGTCCAGGACCATATTTGTACTTCTACACGACGTGCAAATCCAGTACGGTATCTGAACGTCGGACTACGACGTCCCTTGGACGTAGATATGCAGTTCAAAATTTGAACGTCTATGAAGGGGTTTTCCTGGACCTCTGTAGAACGTGCAGAACAGGTTCAGGAAATCGACTTAAGAACTTTTTATACAAATAAACATGACAAAGTTCTGACTTAAAAAAAAATGTAAATATCATTTTTATAAAACATTTACGTGTTAAAACAGTGCAATATTTGTATAAAACATCATGACAGTGACATAATGCGGCCATTTTATTATTTTATTAATATTATTATTATTATTATTTTTTTTTATGTGTAGTATTTTCACTGGGACATTGACAGAAACAGCCGCTTACATCTATGTGTGATTAAGTTAAGTTAAAGTCTAATTTAAATAGATGTAAAGAGATTTAAATATAATAGATAAATATATTTAAATATTTAATAATAATACAGATTAACAATATTATTGTTTATTGTATATTTTAATAATAATAATATATTTAATAAATAAATTTAAATTTAATTTAATAAATAGATCTCTATTTAAACGTGCGCTCTCGTGAGGGGCATTAACGTAGTGACGTAAACGTGATGGCGCAAGCAGCCGCGAAGACGGAAGATATTGATATAGTGTATTACCAAAGACTGAAGATATAACCACCACGATAGATCCGTCGTGTAATTTATTTAACTTTACGTTAAGGACACTTTATAAAACCTACAGAGGATGGGACCCAACTTGACCAACGAACAGCCTTCACAACGCAACGCAGCTATTTGGAAATTTAAACAGTAACGGTCTCTAACGGTCATCTGAGAGACGGACGGGTGTTAAGCCGAAGGTAAGCGATATAAATGTACCTTTATTAGTCGTTTTGTCAATCTAATGTTAAATTTCACTTTAGATGTATTTTGTTCTGGGTTATGACGATTTCAAATTCAACTTTTTGTAATTTTTATATCTCCCTGTTGGTTAATTTGCGCAGAAAGTGGTCAGTGAAGTTACAGTCTGAGGTAAATTTATGTTGATCCCTTTTAATTGTTTAAATTAGTCACTAAAACACCTAACTTCACAATAATGTAAGATTTTCAAAACTTTATCTTGTGTTAGGTGTGTGTTCTTGTAGTAAAATAGACTTTCACTAAATTCACTAAAGACTAAATATCAGTCTGGCAGTATTTTCTGATCATATGTTTACCAAAGAGGTCATAATGAGCATTGTGAATCTATATTTGTAGTTATAATAGTAATAATCGTTTATATTTCAATTTTGTTTTCAGGGCAGTTCATGAAGATGAGATGAGATGTTTTGTCAACCTGGACAGAAGTTCCACCTGCCACACCAGACTCTCTGCTGTATATGGAGGCCTGTCCACTAGCACATGGGTTTTTGGAGCCAGGGACCTCTTGCAGGGAAGAAGATTTTCCAAGGACCCCCTCATAAATATAACAGTGTTTAAGGCTAAAGTTAATGTGGAGAGGAGTATAATGAACATAATATGATTGTTTTATTGGTGCAAATGGTCCCTATTTTATATGAACTGCTTAATAATACAGCACAATATAGGTCTAATTTACCATATTTTCCAGACAGTTACACCAGGTCAGGAAAAAAACACGCATAAGTTGCATTGGTGTATAAGGCACATTTTACTGTTACTTTCATAAATAATGTAAATACTGATAAATAAAACAAATGTTAATAAACTTAACGAACATTATAAACAATGTAAACATGTAATTTACTTTTCCAAATCATTTAAATTAATTGGCATTCAGAACATATATATATATATATTAGGGGTGTGATGAGACACTTATCCCACGAGACGACATGAGACTGGGTTCACGAGGACGAGACGAGACGAGAATTTTAAACTTTTCTTAAGAAATCCTCAATGATTAAATATATAGGGAAAATAGTCTTTTATTCAACTGAAAAAGACAAAATGCAAAAAAACTTGAACTTTATGAAATTAAACTTCCATTTTAATGGAATTATACATTTAAATAAGAGCTTTACCATTCTGGATAAATTGCAAATCCCAGTTGTTTTGAATAAATTGGAGATCACGATTCCGGAGAAAAAAAGATTAGAAAACTAAACAAAATAACATAATTTACTAGTGGTTTTGACAAACTGTTCATTGCTTAAGTCTTTTAAAAACATATTAATTTAAACAAAAAAACAAAACAAAAAAACATTCAATGAAGGGAGTCAGTGTCTCACTTCATAAAGACTTGTTTGACTATTGAAATCTCCTGAATGAATGATTCAATGACATACTTGTTTTAAACGGGCAGTTGTCGCCACCTCCTGGCGGAAGAGGTTAAGCGTTACTATACATACAAGATAGTCTCGTTTTGATCGCTACTGTAGAAAATAAGTGTTTATACCCGAGCTATAAACTTTAATCCCAGTACTTCTGTTACTTAAATGTCTGTTACACAGAAATAATGATTATAATGTGGTTGAAAAGATTGTTTGTGTTGCTCTTTCTGCATTCACATTTACCCTCTGATTCATTAACATGGGCATCGACAAAACGAGCCATTAATTACAAGCAATATTTATTTTAAATTAAGCCTATCACAAACTTATTTAATATGATACTGAAACACCCGAAATGTATGTTTTGTATGTTATTTGTTACAGTTGTTATCCACTGAAAATACGTCCACAATGACCAGATCTAAACTAAATTTTAACCTTCTAGAGATGTCTTGTGAATGTCAATATTGGACGTCCAGAAGACGTCATAAAAAGACGTTGTAAAAAACTTTTATTCTGGCTCTTCAGGGGACGTCATTTCAACGTCCGACAGAGACGTTGAAATGACATCGTTTGGACGTACTTTTACTCATTCATTACAATTAATATTTATTATATAACTATTTATTAATATTTATGGTTTTTGTACACTGTCTGTAAGTTTATTTACAAGTACAAATAAAAATTATAATAAAATAAACATGATTTTTACTTGAATGCAGCCTAAGAGTGTATATATTATGTCCAGAAACAGTATAAATTACATCTAAATGAGACTGCAGTTGACCTTATAAGACGTTGAAAATACGTCCATAATGACCAGATCTGAACTAAATTTTAACCTTCTAGAGACGTCCTGTGAACGTCACTATTGGATGTCCAGAAGACGTCATGAAAAGACGTTGTAAAAACTTTCATTCTGGCTCTTCAGGGGACGTCATTTCAACGTCGTCGACGTTGAAATGACGTCGTTTGGACGTACTTTTGCTCAGTGGGTGTGGAGGTCGTGCTGCGGTGGCAAAAAGAAAGAAACGATCATAAACACACAAGCATTATACACATTTTCATATAATTTAAAAATAATATAAATAAGATACAATAGATGAATCATACCGCCTGTATTCAGCGCAATGATCTCGTTTACAATTGTCTCAAGTCCGTGTTCTGCATACAAGACATCACATCGCCTGTTTAAGCAATAGGGATCTTATACATTGATCATATCTAAACAATTTTGAGATTTAAAAACAAAATAAAACAAAAAAAATGTACCGTCATAAGAAATAGAAACGAACTCACAGTCACGTAATAATCCTTGCCTTAAATAAAATCTATAGATATAGGCCTAAAACAGTTAACGTATAAAGCAATGACAGTTTCAATGTTAAACCTTAATAAATGTGCGCTATTAGGCACATACCCAATGCTTTGTGCGGAGAGTGGAAGCTAAAGCTGCTTTCAGGACAGGGAGGCGCCAGCGCGATTACTAATCACGTTTCTTTCAGTGGAAACTGAATTGTTTGATTGTTCCGTCATTTTTGCTCATAAAGGTAGAGTAATGCATCAGTCTGAACTGTAAAGGGTCTACATTTATTTGTGTGCACTCACAGTATCAACAAAACGTTGCAAACTGCCTTTATAAAACAATCATTAGCACTGTTAGACATTTCAAAGGGTTTTTACAGTAACTTACTGGCAACACTGTTGCCAGTAAGTTACTGTAATTAGATTTTACAGTAACAAACCGTATTTCATTTAAAGTTGCAAACTTTACAGCCAAATACTATTAAAAAGGTCAAATTTAACAGTATACTACTGTAATTCATTCATTTTAATATAGATTTCAGTAGATTTTATAATTTTATATTAAATTCATTTAAATTTAATTTATTTTTACTCTACATAAGTACTGTTGACATTCAATTAAAACAAACACAATAATTACAAAATATCAAACACTTTATTTAAAACAATGCATGTATAACACTTAAAAATACAGTCTTAAACTGCTGGAACAGTGCATCTTCACCATTTCCGTTGTCTTAGGATGTTTTGCAGTGCAGTATGTTGTATCCTCACAAATAATCTATAGGCAACAGAAACATAATGAAGAAAAAGACATGCAGCCAAAGAATACACAGCCATCTGCAAAACCCAGGTCTGCTCCAAAACGTGGCCACCACCTTTGCTCACCATCCACTTTGTTAGTGACAGAAACGTCTTCTCTGAAAAACAAGTAGAAGAAATGGCACACTTTTAAAAGGCAAACCCCACACAGAATACACAAACACAAAAACCATAGTTGTTCTCTTACCATGAACTATCAGTCTCAGTGTGGTTGGGATGCTCGTCTTTCTTGATGCTTCACTGCAGTTGCCTTTAAAACACAAACACAAAAATGCAGTAAATCTTAAATTCCATTAATAATTATAACAAACTAATTCTAAAACTAGAAAGGCAGCTGACAGTTAGCTATAACTTGTCTAGTATAGCTAACATACAATTTTTTTTTTTCTCAATAGGCTACTGGCCAACATTATACTAACACCTGAACAAAATTTCACATTAGTTAACCTAATGTTAATATAAGATAAGCGTTGCTCGTTGAAAATTATTTTAATTCAGTGACCTAATTTAACAAGCTGACAAACGCCGTTCGAACAGCGCAGTTTACTATAGTAAAGTTTGCCATGTGGACGGGTAAATATTACTAGGTTAAAATGGTGTGCAAAAATCTGACAAACACTCAGACAAACGTATATATATATATATATATATATATATATATATTACCTTACTTGCTGGTTTTTATCTCTCGTAAGTTGCATCGACACACAGCGCGTATATCCTCCGGAACTCTTCCGCTCTCGCGGGTTCATCCCCGGCCAAACGCCGCGACGCTGTCCGCTGAATCAGCGTCTTCCTCGGACACGAGTGGCGAGGCGCGGCGCGGCGGGGCGCAGCGCGACTCGACAAAAGACAATATAGAACCCATTAAATATGCAATATACAGTGGATGCTTACAGTAAAGTAATGCCCCGGTATATTTCTGGCTTACAGATGTACTTCAAGCGCTCGCCCTGTGTCTGACATGAAGGACAAACGGATTTTCCAGTCATTAAAAGCCATGCAACACATCCGGTGTAATCGTCCCAAGCTGTTGCGGCGTTGTAGACACGGTGTAGGGCAAATCTTGTCAATCCAAATATAATAAATGATGAAAATAACACGACCTCTATAGAATGCCGCCAATGAGGCCATTACAGTAAATACAGTAGTATACTGCAATTTTGAAAAATACAGTAAGTCTCTGTATTTGGGGTCTGACGTCACAGAAAATTCCCATAATGCAATGGTTATTACAGTTATTTACTGCAAAGGGAATTTGCAGTATTATACTGGGTGATATACAGTTAATAACTGTAGAAATTACAGAGATGTCTAACAGTGCGCTTTCTGTTGTCTCAACAGGAGCGCTTCACAAAAATAAACCGAAACTCAGCGAATACAAACCTCACGGACATGATAAATATACAGAAAGCTCAAAATTATTACTTAACGAAATAAATCAAATCGAAAACAAAAACTCTTTCATTATGCAATCTGTAATGATGCTTTTCTCTCTAAAGGCGTGTCCAAAGAGAAGAAGGCGAGTCCGAATCGGCAAATTCATCCTGAAATCACTGACTCAGAAAACACTAGTTTATTAATAAACAATTAAAAAATCTCCTTACTATTTTCCCCTCTATACATTCATAGTAATTACTTTTGCCGGTGCTTTGCAGCAAGCTTTAGCCTATTGCGTGTACTTGAACTTGGATCTCTTCCCACTGCGCTGAAGGCGCGCTCGCTGCTGCTGGTGATGGAGACACTAAATGCCTTCCGAGCCGGTCTCAAAAAAAGCGAAAGTGAAGTCTCGTGTTGTTTCCACCAGCAGGGAATTTTTCATTACCATAAATTGTAGATGACAAAAATATAAAAATAAGGAAAAGCCTAAAACGAAGCACGGCCCGCGTCTGAGCTATGACGTGAAAATTGGCCCGAAGCCCGGCCCTAGGGACGAAAAAAAGTCTGGCTGAAATGCAGGGCTCTACGTTCACTCGCTGGGTTGATGATGCGCTGGCCACCGCATGTAACTTTTAACAAGATTCACTTAAACACTCTCAATTATATCAACATTTACTATAGAACCATTGTTTTTCTAACACACTTCTAAATATATACAATATGGAAATTATTTATTATCTTTGCCAGCGATCACAGTCTGAGTATACTTCTATGGAAATGCATAGTTTATTATATTCCAATATTCCAGAGAATATTATTCAGTGAATTAACATTATCCAGTGATTTCTTCACTCTTTAGTAGGGATGTAATGGTACGGTAATACCTCGGTATGAATTGCACGGTACGGTATTTATTGAATCATTTACAGGAAAAACAAAACTAATGAAGAGACTCGAAAAAAGTGCCAGAAGTGTTTATTAAACAGTTTACATGAGCACTGAACATATCAGTTGCATACAAATTAGCCATCTATCTGTAAACTTTGAAACAGGAACTTCAATTTTTCAATTTTAATAACAAAAAATTATTATACCATGTAAAAAAATAAAGTTTCAATTTAGTATTCTTGAAAACTCAGAAAAAATAAAAATAGCAGCCTACTTATTGCAGCTGGCCCATGTGCTGAATGAGTATTTGAGAACACTCACCTCATTCACTCACACACTCACTTATTCAGACAGAGACAGGTTTTTTTAAGGAAAATTAGCATATCAACATTATCCGGTAAAAGCTGGGATCTCTGGGCATTTACAATGTCCCCTGCAACAGAAAAAACCCTCTCACTTGGGACTGAGGTTGCTGGGACAGAGAGATAATATGACTTGGCCAAGGTTGACAGCAGTGGGTAACGTTGTGCATTGTCTTTCCACCACTCGAGAGGACAAGCCATGAGTGAGATAGAGGTCTCTTTGCGGTACAAGTCAATTTCTGCATCAATCTGAGCAGTGCGCTGTCCCCTTGACTAAAATAATCCCCAAGGAGATCTTGAAGAGCAGTCTTTTTAAAGAAACTAACCTCTTAAAACCTTCATTATCCACCACCGAAAAGGGCCGTAGGTCTTTGGCTATATATTCACCAATGCATCTTGTGATTTCTTGTGCTCTCGCACTGTTGTGGGGGAGTGAGGCTGTAAACGCTTCTTTTATAGTCTTTTGGCCCGACTGGATTTTGCTCCTCGTATCTTCACGTAACTTTTCGGGGTGATGATTTAACAAATGGCTCCTCATGTTAGTCGTATTCCCCGACTTGTATTTCACCACAGTCTGGCAGTGCCTGCATACCGTGTTTTCTTTGTCTGTCACCTTTTCTCCTTTCTCGTTTCTTTTCAGAGAGAAACCGAAATGCGACCACGGTAGTATCAAAAAAAATTGCTATTGTGGTACGACGGTATTTACAATACCGTTACATCCCTGCTCTTTAGCCTATTAAACAGCCTATAAACTGTAGTTTAAAACTAAGTTGATATGACTCCTGTTTTTTATTTATTTTCTCCATTTGAAAACATTCTACATTTATTTTGCTCATTAGTGTTGCAGCTGATGCTGTAACACGGAATGAGAGACGAGAGGCGAGCGGATCCATACGCGAGCTTTTATTATATGGGCGAGACAAAGACATGGTCGTACAGGCAGGGTAGAGACGGGAGCAGACAGGAATATCACAGGCAGTCGGAGAGAATAATCCAATAAACAAGAGCGATAATCCACAAGGCAGGCGGCTAGACAGACGAAAACGAGAAAACCAGGCGGGAGATCAAAAACTAGGAACTAGGAAACCAGAGAAACGCTAAACAAAGGGAAAACACTAACAATACAACAATTCAACAATCCGTGAAGTGCACTGGGAAGGACCGGGGCTTTTATACTGTCTCTGATTGGACGCGGGTGAAGAGCAATGGCTGATGGGGAATGTAGTGCAATAGTCAGAGTGTGTAGGTGAGGTGAGAGTGACATCTGGTTGTGAGCGGACAACGGGACACCGACCAGATTCGTGACAGATGCGATTTATAAATCAAATGTTTTTATTGTTTTAAAAGATTAAATTTAACATGAAAGACTGCTAATTTTCAACATTTTTTAAGATGACTTAAAGGAGGAAAAACCAAAGTAAAGTATGGACTTACTTCACTCAGTCACTGATTTACTTTATAACAGTAAATAAATATCGGTTCTGCATATCGGTTATCGGGCACACAATTATGCAAATAATCGGTATCGTTAATAAAAAAATCAATATCGGTCGATCACTAATATAAACCAAACGCACACACAAACACACACACACACACATATATATATATATATATATGAAGAGTTCAGATGCAAAACCAGCTAAAAGCCATCTCGGTCAAAAATGTGATAATGATTCTGAGTAAATGCTCCTGATACATAGTATACATCCATCAAATACTTTTACTTCAAACTCGCTAAATTCCAGCCTCAGCCCAATCAGAAGTACCAGTACTTACTAGGGGTGTGACGAGACACTTATCCCACAAAACAAGACAAGATTTTTAAACTTTTCTTTATAAATCCTCAATGATGAAATATATAGAAAAAATAGTCTTTTATTCAAATGAAAAAGACAAAATGCAAAAAAAAAAAATAAAATAAAAAAATAAAAAAAATGTAGGTGCATTTTGAACTTTATGAAATTAAACTTCCATTTTAATTAATTACATGCAGTAATAAACAACATTTAAACAAGCTTTACGATTCTGAATAAACCCCAGTTGTTTTTAATAAACTGGAGACCATGATTCTCTCACGATTCTGAAGAAAGAAGATTTAAAAAACTAAACAAAATAACATAATTTACTAGTGGTTCTGACAAACTGTTCATTGCTTAAGCCTTTTTATAAAAAATATATATTAATTTATACAAAATTAAAAAAAAAAACATTCAATGAAGGCGTCAGTGTTTCACCTCATTAGGACTTGTTTGACCTGGTGGAATCTCCTGAATGAATGACTCAATGATATACTTTTTTTAAACGGCCAGTTGTCGCCACCTCCTGGCAGAAGAGGATAAGCGTTACTATACATGCAAGTGTTAAGATACTTTCGTTTTGATCGCTACTGTAGACAATAAGTGTTTAGATCCAAACTATAAACTTTTATCCTAGTAATTCTTTTATTTAAATGTCTGTAACATAGAAATAATGATTAATGTGGTTAAAAAGGCTGTTTGTGTTGCTTTTTCTGCGTTCACATTTACCCCGACCCTCTGATTCATTAACATGGGCAACGACAAAACGTCTCGGTTATGTATGGTAACCCTCGTTCCCTAATGGAGGGAATGAAGACGTGTGTCGTATAACGACATATGGGGATCGTTCTTGGGAGCCCAATCACCTCTGAGAATATCAGAAAAGGCCAATGAAATGCAAGTGAAATTGGCGTGTGAAATTTGCATGCAAAGCCACGCCCGCTCATGTGGGTATATAAGGCTGGTGCATGCAGATCACACTTCAGCATTGTTCTGAAGAGCCAAGGTAGCTTCTCGGCATGTCAGCGGTCAGTACAGTGTTGTGGCCAGAGGGACACACGTCTCCATTCCCTCCATCAGGGAACGAGGGTTACCATACGTAACCAAGACGTTCCCTTTCTGTCATTCACTATGACCTGTGTTGTATAACGACATATGGGGGTCCCTATACTACACGCCACAGCCACTGTACCGTGTTACAAGGCAGCGTAGCTCATGGGGACAAGCGTGAGTGTGTCAACTTACCAGAGCAGCGATGGCAACTCGTAACCTTCCAATGCCCAGGGTAAATTATCTCAGGTCTCAACTTCTCAGAAGGAGCGCTACCCACCTAGTGAGAGGTCACTGCGGCTGTGGCCTCTTCTGATTCTTAAAAGGCATAAACTCTAAAATAGCAGCCACTATACACCTGGTTGATGTACATTGGGATGCATACTCCTCCTCACAGGAAGAGGGATGCTATGGAACCACACCCTGCCCGAAGGGAGGTAACGTGTGAAAATACACCTAGGGATTCCCCAGCAGGGACGTACTAACCTAGGGAGATCTCTGCGGTGGGCTCCAGGTGGGAGACTACCTATCCCACAGACACCGATGACAGACCAGCTCTGTCGAGGGGAAGACACTGGGTTCACCGAAGAGGAACTGGACAGTGGGGATACATCGTATGGGGTGACCGACAGGGGATCCACAACATACGGGGCAACAGCCAACTCAACTACCGTGGTAAAAAAGGGCCTAGGGTTCACCAGCCCGGGGAACTGAACTAGACTAGTTAAGTGTACTTTGTCATCTGGTCAGGGGACAGACGCTGCGTTTGTCGAGATTTACCTGTTGTCCCAGAACACTTGAGACGAAATTGGTTCCATGCGGAGGTTATAAAACTTTGCAAAAGTGTTAGGTGTAGCCTAGCCTGCAGCTCTACAGATGTCTGCTAGTGATGCACCGTGTGGTAGAGCCAAAGTAGCAGCAATGCCACAAGTGGAATGAGCTCTAACTTTTAGTGGACACGGCACATCCTGGGCCTGGTACACAATCCAGTTAGCCAATCTCTGTTTGGAGACAGCCTTCCCCTTTCGCTGTCCTCTAAAGCAGAAAAAGAGCTGTGTTTAGATTGCCTGAAATTCTGTGTTTGTTCCAAGTAAATGCACAAGCCACAAACCAGACATAACAGAGACAAGGCTGGGTTTCCCCCATCGGAGGGAAATGCTTGCAAGTTCACCACTTGATCCCTGAAAGGAGTAGTGGCAACCTTGGGCACATATCCAGGCCGGGGTCTCAGGACAACGTGAGATTAGGCCAGCCTGAATTCTTGGCACTCATCACAGACTGAGAGGGCTTGTAGGTCCCCTATCCTCTTGAGAGACGTGAGCGCAATCAGGAGGGCCGTCTTCATAGAGAGGGCACCAAGCTCGACTGATTGTAAAGGCTTGAACGGTTCTCTCTGTAGGCCCAAGAGGACTACAGAAAGGTCCCAAGAGGGTATGAAACGCGGTCTAGGAGGATTTATTCTCCAGGTGCCTCTTAGGAACCTGATTATGAGGTCATGCTTTCCCAAGGACCTGCCATCCACCAAGTCATGGTTCGCTGCAACAGCAGCCACGTAAACTTTGAGCGTCTGGTTTCGGCCAATAGGGGGGCGACTATGAGGACTTGATGACGTTCCTCCCTGACTTTGCACAGAGTCTGTGCAATGAGGCTCACTGGGGGAAACGCATATTTGCGTGGACCCCTGGGCCAGCTGTGCGCTAGTGCATCTGTGCCGAGAGGAGCTTCGGTCAGAGAGTACGACAGTGCGCAATGGGTCGATTCGTGGGAGGCAAACAGATTGATCTGGGCCTCGATGAACCGGTCCATATCAACTGGACCGTGTGGGGATGGAGTCTCCATTCTCCACGGAATGTTACCTGTCGTGAGAGCGCATCAGCCGCACAATTCAGGTAGCCCGGGATGTGAACGGCGCACAGCGATTTCACATGCTGCAGACTCCAGAGGAGGAGATGGCGGGCTATTTGTGCGACCATCTCGGGACTCGGTCGTGAAGCCAATGCTGAAGCGGTCTCTTGTGAAGTGATCCGAACGGTGTGACCACGGCTGCGGATGTGAAATGCCCCAGGAGCCTCTGAAATAGTTTCAGTGGGACCGCTGTCTTGTGCTTGAAGGAGCTCAAGCAATTCAGCATTGACTGAGCGCGGTCTGATGAAAGGCACGCTGTCATGGTGACCAAGTCTAACTTCACACCGAGAAAAGAGATGCTCTGCACAGGGGAGAGCTTGCTCTTCTCCCAGTTGACCCGAAGGCCCAATTGGGCTAGGTGCCGCAGCACCTGGTCCCTGTGTTCGCAAACCAACTCCTGCTAGAATCAGCCAGTCGTCAAGGTAGTTGAGGATGCAAATGCTCTTTTCGCGCAGTGGAGCGAGAGCTGCCTCTGCAATCTTCGTAAAGATGCGAGGTGACAGGGAGAGCCTGAAAGGGAGGACCTTGTACTGATATGCTCGTCCTTTATAGGCGAACCGAAGAAATGGTCGATGCCGAGGGAGGATAGAGACATGAAAGTACGCATCCTTCAGGTCTATGGCTGCGAACCAATCCTGCTGCTGAACACATGTGAGCATGTGTCGAACAGTGAGCATTTTGATCGGGAGCCTGTGAAGGGCCCGATTCAACACTCGAAAATCTAGGATTGGTCTCAGACCACCGCCTTTCTTGGGTACAATGAAGTAAGGGCTGTTTAAACCCTTTTTCATCTCGGCTGGGGGGGGCAGGCTCTATTGCGTCCTTCGGTAGAAGGTTGGCAATCTCCTGCCGCAAGACAGTTGCGCTGTTGCCTCGGACCGAGGTGAAAAGGATGCCACTGAACTTGGGCGCAGGCCTGGCGAACTGAATTGCATAGCGGACCGAATGGTCCTGGCCAGCCATCGTGACAGAGTGGGAAGCGACAACACGCCTCCAGGCTCTGTACGAGCAGCACCAAGGGGACGATATCCAGGGTACCCTTGGCAGTAGGCCCGTGGCGAGGTGGAACAAGGTCTGTCAAGAAGGAAACAGGGCTCTTCTGAGCGCTTGCCTTGTTCTGTGGGCCTGCTTTGGCAGGAGGCCTGTGGCAGAGATCTCCCTGAATGCAGACCCAATGCATCAGAGCAGGGGAAGCCGAAGTAGTCGTGTCCACCGAGGTCCTGATGTTGCCATGCAGTGTTCGGCCATCGAGCGAACGAGAGACGGGCCTGGTTGCCCCAGGGTCCTGGCTCCTCTGGAGGCGGCACTGCACCGAGGCAAAATGTGTTTGATGCACCGCAATAGCGCGCTCAACCTGGGGGATGTCCACATACCCCTGTGCCGCCCCACCATCAAGGGTAGTGAGAGTGGAGGCCCCCGCAAAGTATGTACGACTTGAAAAGGAAGCTTTCCACGACTTCATGAGTTCCTCGTGCACCTCCGGGAAGAAAGGCACCGGGGCAGAACGCGGGTGATCCACACGCAAGGACCACAGGAACCAATTATCCAACCAAGAGCGCTTAGGTGAGGGAGGTGCCACATACTCCAGCCCAATGCTCTCGACTGCCCAGATAAGCATGGCAGCTATCTCAGCTTCTGCCTCAGACTGGGCCATAAAACCCAAAGGGTGGCAGCCCAGTTGAGACTTCAAATAGTGATAGCCCACCCTCCGATGCTGCGACGGAAATCTCATCTCCCTCGGGAGCCCCGAATGAGAAATCAAGTCCGCCTTGAGGTGGACTATCAAACCCACCCCAAAACTCCACCAGAGGGACCAAGCATGCTGGAGAATGGGAGGTCCGCGAGGACGCACCTGGTGGGTTAACTTCCATTGAAATCCCCAGATCACCCTCAGCGCCAACCACCGCGGCCTCAGTCCCAGTGGGAGGAGGACCGGGATGGGGAGCGTCTGAGGTTGCTCTTGAACGTTTCTTACGTAATGTACGAAAGCCACGACTGCAACGCCCCGACGGTCATGGCCTCACAATGAGGACATGAACCGCCCACGAACGCGGCTTCCACATGAGCTCGACCCAAACACAGCATGCAGCGATTGTGCCCGTCGGAGAAATTCACTCTTTTAGAAGGGAATTCGCTCTTTTAAAAGTCACCGAAGCACCCAGGGGAACATTCTCGCAGGGCTGAGACAATGTGCCATAGAATCCAGTGAGATGAATGGAATCGCTTCTCATTAGTTGAGACACGTGCACTCGCTCCGAAGAACAAAGCTGAAGTATGATCTGCATGCACCAGCCTTATATACCCGCATTAGTGGGCGTGGCTTCGCATGCAAATTTCACACGCCAATTTCACTTGCATTTCGTTAGCCTTTTCTGATATTCTCATAGGTGATTGTGCTCCCAAGAACAATCCCGTTATATGACACACATCATAGTGAACGACAAAAAGAGAATGTGCTTCTCACGCTTCACTGACACTTGCGATGTAAAACAGTCCTAATAGACAGCTAAATCATTGTAATTCATGAATAAGATCACGAGGGTGTTTGAATCGAGACCTTGATATTTTAAGGATTAATCATGCAGCTCTAATGTAAACACTGCAAAATGTTTTGCGAAGATATCGTCATGAGATCTTGCGAGATCCAACTGGTCACATCCAGTACTTACATAGAAACCTATACAAAGTAGCCAGAAAGAAATGCTAATTTTAAAGAAAAATGGAGAATGTCAGATGGATTTAGAGGCTTTTGTATCTGAACAATATATATAGTATATATATAATCAGGTCCATATATATTTGGGCACTGACACAATTTACATAATTTTGGCTCCGTATGCCACTAGAATTATGGTGTCTGAGAGGGCTCAACATGCTACAAATAAAAAACACCTGCAAATTAAGAAAACAGTATAATACTCACAACACAACCAAATACAGAAATGCACTACGAAAACAGAAAAACGCTGCAAATAATCACAACACAAACAAATAAAGAAATGCGATGCAAAAACAAAAACGCGCTGCAAATACTCAGAACACAAACAAATCCACATGTGCTGCAAATATGCAGAGACCACATCGGAAATGTTTAAGGGAACGCAACAACTTACGTGACAAACCTGGCTGGGACATGCTTATCATCCTCTAAAAGGTGTGATTTCTGTTGTTACAACCCCTGGCTCTGTAACAGGCAGGACTCGTAGGAAGCGTGTAAAATCCAAGTGCAGGCTTTATTCAAACAGATCGTGGTTAATACAGGCAGGGTCGATATCCAAACAGACAGTGGCAACGAAGAAAGAGCAATGGCGTAGTCCTTCAAGCAGGCAGAAAGTCAAAAACCAGGGAGAGCAATCCAAAGTATCAAATAAACAAGGCTATCAAACAGGGCAAAAACAATGGCAAGGAACAGGGCAGAACTATGACAGAAAACAAAGACTAAACTATGACAAAAGAACAAAAACCGTAGCAATAACAAACCAGATAATCAACAGTGGAGAAACGCTTGGTAGAGTCTGCTAGGCAAAACAATACTTCGCAGCTTCCTGTTTGAGAATGGCCTCCTTTTATGGCCACCAAACAGGAAGTAACCAACGAAGCAGCAGAGGGAGCAGCAACAGTCAGTCAGTGGGTGAGGGCTCCCTCTGCTGGCGTGGCGTTACAGAATCCCCCCCCCTAGGAGCGACTCCTGGCGCTCAAGCAACAACAGTCCAGGAGGGTGGGGGAACAGAGGCAAAACAGGGGGTGGGACGGAGGGCCAGGTCCGTGCAGAGGAGGTGGGCCTGGATCGTGGAGCAGGGACAGACAGTGAAGCACTGGAGGACCTGGGCCATGGAGCAGTGGCAGACAGTGAAGCACTGGAGGACCTAGGACTGGAGCTGTGGCAGACAGTGGAACCTGGAGGACCTGGGCCCTGGAGCTGTGGTGAGCAGAGGAAACTTGGAGGGACCTGGGCCGTGTGCAATGGCAGACAGTGGAACCTTGGAGGACCAGGGCCGTGGAGCTGTGGCAGACAGTGGAACCTTGGAGGACCAGGGCCGTGGAGCAATGGCAGACAGTGGGACCTCAGAGGACCTGGGCCGTGGAGCAATGGCAGAGTAGGAAGCCATGGTGGGGCAGGCAGAGCAGGTAGAGCAGGGAGCCATGGCGAGGCAGGCAGAGCAGGCAGAACAGGAAGCCATGGCGAGGCAGACAGGGCAGGCATAACAGGGAGCCATTGCGGGGCAGGCAGAGCAGACAGGAGCAGAGATATCCACAGTGGAGCTAGTGACATCCATAGCAGAGCGCTGTGTTCACGGACGATTTCCTTGGCCGTGGCATGACAGGCAGAGAGTTCATAATAGGCCTTCTTGGCTGTGACATGACAGGCAGAGAGTTCATGATTGGCCTTCTTGACCGTGACTTGGTGGGCAGAGTTTTCATGATAGAAGCACGCCGCCCCCATTGGAGGATCCACAGCATAAGCTGACACCTCTGGAGGCATAGGCATCAATTCTAGGGCAGATGTGGCAGTGAGTTCATAAATGGACGCCACCTCCTTAGGAGGTTCTACAGCGTATGCTGACACCTCAGGAGGTATAGGCGCAAACTCGTGGACAAACGAGGCCTCTGGAGCAGACTCATGGACAGACGAGGCCTCTAGAGCACAGTGTGCAGCCCACACACTGAAAATGGCAACAGCCATTACAGGCAGCACAGTAGATAGTGGGATGTCTGTTGACCTTGAGGGTGTGGATGCTGTGGATTTGTGGCTTGGGAATGTGGGCTCTGCGTGGCTTGGGAGCGTGGGCTCTGCGTGGCTTGGGAGCGTGGGCTCTGCGTGGCTTGGGAGCGTGGGCTCTGGGGGTTCAGCTGATACTTGAGGAGGCTTCAGAGGATCAGCTGAGATGTGAGGTGGCTTTGGACGGTCAGAGGGGACCGGGAGAGGTTCTGGCAGGACAGCCGATTCTTGACTCGACTCAGAGAGGTCTGCCGTGACTTGACTTGACTCAGGGAGGTCTGCCGCGGCTTGACTTGACTCAGGGAGGTCTGCCGTGACTTGACTTGACTCAGGGAGGCCTGCCGTGACTTGACTTGACTCGTGAAGAACAGCGGTGACTTGACCTGGCTCGTGCAGTCAAGCTGTGACTTGACTTGGCTTGTGAAGGTCAGCTGTGACTTGACTTGGCTCATGAAGGTCAGCTGTGGCTTTACTTGACTCGGGAACAACAGCAGTAACTTGACTTGGCTCATGAAGATCTGCTGTAACTTGGCTTGGCTCATGAAGATCAACTGTGGCTTGGCTTGGCTTGGCTCAGGGACAATAGCAGCAACTTGACTTGGTTCATGAAGATTTGCTGTAACTTGGCTTGGTTCATGGAAATCAGCTGTGGTTGGGCTTAACATAGACAACCCAGCTGTAACTTGACTTGATTCAGGAACAACAGCTGTAACGTGACTTGACTCAGGAACAAC